>VYXC01006602.1:440414-498068 GCA_013397175.1 Platysteira castanea
AAAGAAAGCACAAGCACAAAATTACTTCTAAATCTTTCTATGCAAGCTGCAAGCAGAGCAGCTGGGTTCATCCAAAACTCATTAGGGGGGGAAAAAAAACGTTTTGGAACAAAGTAAATACAATTCAATACTTGAAGTTAGACTTCAAAATCTATTTGCAAACTTCACAGTCCTAACTACGTACTGTCACAATGACAACCTCGGTAAAATAGCTCAGGACTACATTTACATTTCTTGGAAATAGCTGCAACAGTGAGTTTCCCTCTGACTAAATATAATCTTCACAGAGATGCATCAGACAAGCTCATAACTCTTCTGTAAAGGAAACCTGCTGAAAGGTAAAAATGTGACAGCAGCAGTTTTAGAGAGGGATCTGGTCAGAAAGATCGCAATGATGAAAAAAGCACATTCAAGAAATCTGTCCTTTCAAAGCACGGGACTCTTTATCAAGTCACCTTCAGCTTTATCTTATCAGCTGTATCTTTATACAACCCAAATAAAAAGATTCTGGTTGAATAAGGCCATTATTTGGTCTACTCTTCTAAATTTCTGCTTAAGCTAAAGGACAGCAATGCTCCAAGGCAACGCTAAATTTATTATTTAATGAAAACAAAAGAAGAACAGAATGCATTTAAGACACATTTCTCTGAGGTATATTACTGGAAGATAAAAGATACTATCAAGTACAAGACTTAGCCAGCATGGCACAGATACATCTTCTTCCTGCAGATGTACCCTTGACAAAAACAAAGACAATACCAGGCTGCAAAACATGGAATGCTGCAGGCTCCAAGGCTGCTGCATGCTTTTCACCTAAACAGAATGTCTGTTTCTGGTATATTGTCTCATTGTGAGGTTTAAAAAACCTACCCAGCTTCTACAGGAGAAGCATAAAGCCACTATACCACTAATTCACAGAAGACAACTTCAATTTATTAAAATTACATAGCTTCAACCAACTCACATACTTATATAAGTTGAGTTGCTATCTCCTCTCCTTGAGAGATAGCCAGCACTGCAGGGTAGCAGACCAGAAGTAACATTTAAAAGAGGACAAGCCAACAGCATTACATCAATCTGTAGAAAAAAGTACATTCAGTCTTTATCATTAGAGATTTCTGGTACTGTTCCTCTAGAACAGCACATAACATATAAGTACACAGCCACAAAGGTAAAAGAAACCCCTGAATCTACCAAATACAAAAATACTCTGTGACCAGATTCCTTGACCTGGAACTAATTTGTCTAGAGTCTGTAAAAATCCAAGTACATTGAAACTTAGGGCTTTTTTTGTTATCAATTCCTTAGTTTATGGGTAAATTACGAAATACTTAAACTATGTTCAAGCAAAAGGTGCAAACTTCCTGTGGGCAGCGACTAGCAGTTTTAGCTATCCCTCAACAAACATCCTACATCACTATGCATCCCTAGTCCCATTCTCCTCTCGCTTCTGTATCCACAGATAAAGATCCAAATAACATTTTGTAGTCTGCTATTATAATGCAGTTCAGCTGATTTTTTTCTCTGTCTTTTTATTAATGCATTACCCCAAGACTTGTCAACCCACTGCTCTGAAACAAAAATAGTACACTTCTGCAGAGAACCGAGCCACTTGTTCTTATAAAAAGATTATCATGCCAGTACAAAGGTTGTTGTTTCTAACCGAGTTACTCAAGCATCCTGCAATAAGCCATTCAGAAGTTCATCGTTACTTGTCCAAACAGATTAGTCATATTAGTGCTGAAGCAATGGCATTATGTAAAAGACTGCTTCTCTCTGATCTGCTTCATTAGCTCCAAATCATATTTACAAAATGCAGCATGCTACTTCAGCATGTCTGCGGCAATCAGCAGTTAAAACACTTTATTTTACCATCACCCATGATATATGAACACATGGGTGGCCAAAGTATAGCCCAGAGGCTCTCACAATTGCCTGCTCACTTAGAGCACAAAAGGTAGAGCCCACGGAGAGCAGGAGCTGTAGCTCTCATCACTTCATCCCAGTTTTAGTGCGTTTTTGCAGAGGGGTAGCCCACAGACAGACAAAGGCGGCAACAATATGCTGCTCCATTTTCAAGAACTTGTGCACATTTATAACTGCTGATGAAACTGAGCCATTCTCCAATGGACAGAATTTAGATATTTATTCAACTTGACAGAATCAAGCTATTTAACAATGGGAGGAGAGCAGGGATGAAATAATGGGACTAGGATGTTATGAAGTGGAGAAGAGGTAGAATAAATACTGACATATCCCATTGTAAGTCTCCAGCTGACATTATCGAGTCGGCTTTGGAAACTAGGACAAGTGATCTGAATCATGACAAAAAGGCTTTCAAATATACACTGTCTGCTCTTTGTTTGGATTTGAAGAAAGCAAGCAGCTTCCCTGAGCTGGTGGGTACATTCTCAGAACTCTTCTCTTGAGAGTCATTTTCAATTCACCTATTTAAGATGGAAAGTTTTCCACAGAACACAATCAAGCAAGTTAGCCTTTGGATTTGTTTGCTGTGAGAAACCACAAAGGTTATGGATGTGTAGTCAGCAAGGTGCAATATGTAGGCCAGACAGAATTTACTGGAAAAACAAATATGCATTATTGTTTATAGGGTGATAGTACCATATCTGGCATCCTAAACCTGATTCCCATAGCTCACTACTCGGTGAGGAGGGTGAGTGGGGGGAAGATGTGTGTATCTCTCACAATAAGTAAATGGAAAACTTTGTGGTTGTTTCACTACCTGATACCATAAAGGGAAAAATACGTTCCTGCAACTAATTAAGAAAATTCATGGCTCTGGGCCAGACTACACCGACAAATTTAACCACATCACTACCCCCTCCTTCCCCATTTACGAAGCAAACTGTATTTTCAAGGTTACTGAAACTTCTGATTCTTGATACTGGCACAAGCCACGTGACAGCAGCAGAGCTTCCATGCCCGTCCCTGCTGCTCTGCATGCCCCACACACTGGCTCAACTCAGAGTCTTCCACCATGGGATTCTCAAAGACTACCAGAGCCCCAAAACTGTCCCAAGCCTCCTTACCGGTCTATAGGCCTTCTCAAACAAGATTTATTACTTTCTCACGTGTATTTGTGCGTATTTAAGTTCAAAGAAGGGGCTGGCAGATCTGCACAGAAGTTACCATGTGAGCAGGAATACATACTGCTCATCTCAAAAACTCTCTCAAGTCTACTGCATTAGCTGCACAGGAATTACCCCTATCCAGCTCCTCTATCAAGACCATGATGTTTTTTGGTAGATGTAGAAATAGACAAGAGTGTGCACTGTGAATAAAAACGTATTGTCCCCCAAGAATCCTTACTGGCAGTGGAAGAGTTAGTTCCATTCTTTTTCAGCGTGCAAGAAAGTAATTCCTTCCACTTCAGTTTCTACTGAAGAAAGGAAATGCTGTTCAAGAGACAAGGCTAGTGAATAGCTAATGGTAAATGGCATTTTTGAAGAAAACAATGCTCTTCTAGAGGGTGCCTACTCCTTGAAGCACCCAGTGCTGTTTCCACCATCATCTATACACACAAGAGGGTTAGAGGTGCCTAAATGCGCAAGTCACTGGTCCTCAAAGACCTGGAAGAAAGGTTCTACCCCAAATTCTGAGTCTCCATTTCACATCCCCAAGTTTCTTCTCTAAAAAGGATCAAATCTATAAAAGGCAAACCATGCCGTTTCAGGAATTCCCTACCTGTGATATTAAAACCAGAAATGAGATTCCATACTTGCTGATTTTTCTTTTCATTTAGGTTGAAGAATTTGGGGAGAGAAGAGGTAGCATCAGATTTTTCTGGACAGTGATTCAGTACTACAGGGGTGAGTACTATTTAATTTCACAACTTGCAAAAATTTTCCATCCTTCCATTAAAGCATAAGACACCCCAGTTTAAGTACTTCCATATACAGGCCCCTGTTAATCCAGCAACTTCAGCCAGGTTGCTGTATACAGCAAGAAGAAAAACAAAAAACTCAAAAACCCCTACTCCAAGTCCAAAAACAAACAAAACCCAAGAACACTCCCCATTTTTTAAAAAGTCATTTATAAAAGGGATAGACATACACCAGACAGGCATCTTGAATACCAGTTCTCTGACTGGACTGGCTATTTCTGGATCAGTCTTTTTGGTATGTTCTATTCTCACAGCCACATGAAACTATTTTCCACATGCCACAGTACAGATCCTACCACCTGGAATACAAATACTATACCAGGCCACATGATAGCAAGGGGGGAAAAAAAGTATTACACCAAAACTAATCATTGGGTCACAGACCCTTCCCCACTACTGTCTCTCACTGTTCCCTTCTTTTTTTCCATCTTCCTACCACTAACATGAATTTTCAAGGTCAGTCACCTCTGTGTAAAGCCGCAGAGGGCTGTCAGGGTTTTAAGATGCTCAAGGCAGATCCAATCTAGGGATATTGCTTCAGATTTGCAAGTAGTGCTTTTTTGCTTCTTTACCCCATCTGCTGTAGTGCATAAATTTTGCCACCCAAGATCATCCTGCAGAGATCACCAGGAGGGCTTACAAAGCTCTTTCTCAGGAGCGAAGGAGCCAGCGAGCCTCCACCATGCACAATGGGGATGCACACCACAATGACAAGTGGCACTTAGACAACACGTAATGACACCCACATGGTGTCAGCTCTAACAGCACACACATGGAAGACCCTCTACTCTACATGGCGTGCTAACAGGTTACTCCATTCTTCAAGCATATCAGAAGTCACCTGTTTCAATATAAAGTTCTCTTTAAGACTGATTATCTTCATCTCTTCCAAAGCCTACAGGAAAAGACAGAATTACACAAAGCTAGAAAGCTTACAGTGAGTTTTTGCCCATGTTCATTCCTCAACCAGAAAACAGCTCTTACTTGCACACTTACTTTTCTACTTGCTCTAAAAATGCCAGTGGCAAACAGAAGCATTAAACAAAACAGCTCCATGCTCAGATGAAAGATATCCTTACTTCAAACATAGATGAGATTTCACAGCACATGTTGTGGTTTTCAGGAACAGAAACCAAATCTGTCACTTGGAGAGAGATAAGCCCATCTTCTGAAGGGTCTTGATGCTGACAAACTTCTGCAGCTAAAAATCCACCTCAGATAAAGTTTCTTTTCCTGAGCTAAGCTACCTCGAAGTTTAGGATGAAGTATGCTTGCAACAGAACTTCAAAGCAGCTGTATACGAAATAGAAATAAACCACATTTCCTAAGCAAAAAACAGCCTATGTGTAACGCTCAGTGTTGATGAAAAAGGGGGGATGGCCCATCTCGTCCACAAGTTTATGGATTATGCAAGAGCAGAGGCTTAAAGTCTGGAGCACAGTATTTTATTAAGAACTACATAAAGCTATTTTCATTCCAACATGAAACTAAACTTACTCAGTAAGGCACAAGAAAAAGGAACCACCTGCAAATTTGAAGTGTTCCAAATAAAAATCTTTGTCTGTGGTTTCCTGGAGACAACATTCTTCTGTAACACTCATAAACCATCATTTTGTCCCCAAATCCCTGTGCATTCTTAAGCCAGAAAAAGAGTAATGAGTCACAGCCGTAACTTAAAACAAGATTCCTAAAACCACACTGGCAACTTCAAAGTGGTAGATCAACTTCACCACCTTAAAAGGAAAAAAAAACCCAAAAGCTGAAGGCTGCTGATGTTCAGTATTTTCAGAGCCACCTCAGATGTGGCATCAGCAAACACTGCCCACACAGAAATAGCTGATCCTCTCTGCAGCAGAGGAAGCAGAACTCTCAGCTGAGCAGAAATGACATTATTGCTCTTCAAACATCTCACTTGAGTTAACACCTATTGCAGCCAGGAACTACACAAATTCAAATACATACGATCCCTATTTATGTCACAGCTGAATGGGAAATAGGCTACTCTGAAGCAAACGCAACTAAAATTTTGTTGGTTCGAGTTGCTCCTGTCTGTTTACCTTTCCTTTGAAAGCCTTCCTAAGAAACTCCGGTATTTCACACGAGCTTCAGCTTAACTTTAATACTGGTCTTCATGACAAAGAGACTATAATTTCTACGGACTGAAAAGACTTAGATCCTGTTTTTAAGTTTCATGAAATCCCACCCAAGTCCTGTAACTTGTGGTTCCCTTTTTACAGCTTAAATCCAGCACTGAAACTCCATGATCAGAGGACAGCTGGAGGATGTTTAATTTCTTTGATTGCTCAGGCTTTGTTATTAAAGCAACAAAAGGACATTAAGGCTCACACCCACACCACACAATGGGTATAGGGCAACAGGACCAGCTTACAACAGAGGAAGAAAAGTCGCAAGTGCATCTCAGCTGCAATTCACTGCACGGTCTAAAATTAAAGTGGGAGTTAAAACACGAGTCTGCTCTCCTCCTCTCCCAGGCTTCCTACTGAAGACCTGCCATGTGACGGATTATAGATGTCTTTCTTCACTTAACTTCCACAGCTACTAGTGAGGAACGCAGACAGAAGTAACTCTATAGAAGCGACATTAACACACACGGCATCAGTGGCGTGACGTGGAGGCAAAGCGCAGAAACAACAGTACCAGTCAGATATTTT
This sequence comes from Platysteira castanea, assembly GCA_013397175.1. Taxonomy (NCBI): domain Eukaryota; kingdom Metazoa; phylum Chordata; class Aves; order Passeriformes; genus Platysteira; species Platysteira castanea. The sequence continues at coordinate 446,991 of VYXC01006602.1, forward strand.
CTCATAGGTGAGAAGGTTAGGTATGCTTTGTGAACAAGTATCAAGGCACCAGAAGATTTAACAAGGGTTAGCCTTGTTATGTAGGAGGAAGAAAAAAACCCAACCAAAAAAAACACGCAAAATTTTTTTTTCTGAATGCTTTTTCATCAGTAGTTTTATAACAATGTAAAGAGAACTGCAGTGCTACATTCTTTAAACTAAAAACTTTATTTTGTCTTGTCAGATAAACTGAAAGCTTACATAAAGTACAGTTAAGCTGACTACAGGATAAATTATCAGGTGTAATAAATTAAAATGTTAAATGACCTTTTAAAATTAAATTTTTAAAAATTAAATTAAAAATTTTGTTAAATAAAAATTAGACATTTATTATTCCACTTACCAAATAAAAAAAAGACTTGCTCAACAGCTAGTTTTTAACAGTTATCCATCCTTTGATACTTACAACAACTAAACATTTTCAGCCTCTCAAAAAAATGAAAATTTACTGCTTTTCATACTCTGATCATTGAGTTTGCCCATTTAATTTCGAAGGGCTGTCAACTTTCCCAAGTCTCATTTTTTCTAATTAAAACTGCAATATATCATGGATGCTTAGGATTATTTCAGCATTTCTCCCCATCCATACAACAGCCTGCAGCGTAAATCACAATTCCTTCTCCCTTGTACTGAAAGGCACTTTCACTGTGGGGGAGGAAGTGGGGAGGAAGGACTAAAAACCCCTTGTCTCATAATGACTTATCAGTGTAGCAGCCTGGTAAATTTTTTTTACAGTACAGTCAACCTAATTTATCTTTTTATGTAAGGGAAGAAGTTACTTTACAACCAATATACTCTTAACACTTCTGAAGACAACTTTTGAAGCCATCAACTAATACTTTAAGTAGTTTCATATTAAAGCAATGTACAAGGAAGCCACTCTTAAAACTTCTAACACAGATAAGCATTTGGTACATTCAACATCAGCTAGAGCAGACAGACCAGCAAGTATGCTATTTCCTCAGAACAACACACTTTTCAAATCATAGGAGGAAACAGTGTATGGTTATGCTGTTGCTGCATTAGGCAGTCTAGGTTGCTCTGCTGCTGCTACGGGGCTGTTTTGTCAGCAGTGATGAAGCACTGTATTAATCTTTTAATAGTAGTTCAACAGTAAAGCATGTAAGCTAGGTCTCAGTAGAATAGCATCAACAACGTTAACATGAGTTTTGCAAATTGCTGCAGCCACTTGTCTTTATGTACAGGCAAGCAGAGTCATGTGGGCTCTGCAGAGAGGTGGCTTACTTCTGGCTCTTTCTCTTCCATACAAACAGTTCAAATTGTTTCACCACAAGGTTGCTATCTCCCCAGCTCACCTCTGCAACACTCTCCCCCCACCTCTCTCACAACCCAAAGCACTGCTCATGGCGTTGCTCCCCTTTGGTGACTGAAATCTCCATTAAATGCCCAGTCATCAGCTGCACTTGCTTCCTCAACAATCTAACTTTAGCAATACTGAAACAGAACAAACACTGTCCCCTGCCAAAATAAAACCTTAAAAAAATAAATCTGTCAATTCACTCCATATACAGCCACCTTGCACAATGCCTCTGCACTCTGAATACAAGAGTGCACATTCCCTTAGGGTTCTTCCTCAGACCATGGTTTCTTAACACCATGTCACCAGTTCAGCAGCAGGACCATTCCAAAGGTATTCTCTTGGAAGTATCCCTTCTACCTCCACTTATGCAGTTAATATCCAGTGTTCCTTTCCCTTACCATCCACAGCCATGACAGTACACTTGTTTGTGGGAACACACAATTTGTCAGACCATGAAATTATCCTGCTACAAAACAGCTTTCTCTTTTTAGTTTTTCTAAGCTACTGTTGCTCATTGAATCCTTTCAAAATCCAATACCTCACCCATCTCCTTCTCACCTTGTAATTTCCACACTTGCTAAGTGCAGGTGACTTCCCTCACATGTTAAAATTCAGAGAGATAACAGTAAGTCAGGCAGCAATCTCATGAACCAAATACTTTTGATGTAAACTCCCAAACTAACCATAATGACTACACAAAGTTTCATTCCATCCCTCCCACTATATAAAATTATACCACTTCAATCAGTCTGCAGAAGTGATGGCAATGTGTGGTTTTCAGTGGAAACACAGAAGACCCAGGAAAAGCTTCCATTAACCCGACATTTAGCAGGAAAACACTAAGGGAAGAAGTTCTACAGCTACACGTGATCAGTCATGTGTTGATTTGCATGTCAACATCCAAATCACAGACGACAGTTGAATTAATCTTTAAGATACGGGAACAAACTCAGAAAAGGCAAAGAGTAACAACCAGTTGAATGTAACATACCCAAACCATATAGGCTAAATCTGAATCTTTCCCATGCCAGAACACCACTTAGGGCATGTACAAAGTGCACACTGGTCTCCAAACTACAGCTAGGGAAACCCCCAAGCACTTCCACAAAACCAGTTCAGATTAAAATAACTTACCTATAAAAGAGGAGCACAAAACCTACTTCAGACAGCATTTCAAAAAGGAAGAAATTGACCACAAGTCTTCATTATCTTACAGGTTGTATTTATTTGGGAAAACTTGTTCAACAAGTTCCTTGTCTATGAAAAAAGGCATCACTGAATGTAGCAGCATTAAAGCTAGCACATTCCAGACCTCAATGCCAACGCAGGTCTCTTATTCCCTGGCAATAAAAGTCTCCATATTATTCCTTTCAAACAAACAACCCTCCCAGCTGATACACCACAGCAGAGCATGCTGATTTAAATATGTGTCAAACCTTTCTCTAAAGTAGAAAGGCTGCTGAGCTGAGAGGCCTCTCTGATGAAGTGAACAGCAATGCAGAAAGTTACGTTACATGAATGTGCTAAAAGGAGCTTATGCCCTGCTTTTTGAATGCTCTACAGGCTCCCCACCCATAGGTTTAGTGCCTTGAAAATGCCGTGCCAGAAAAGTGGGCTATTGTATTAACTAACTAGCAGGAAAAACAGCAACAGCCAGGAATGTCACTGAAAAGCAAGGTCACAGAAGCTGTTACAGTCTAGCATCTCCATCAGATAGTCTGACACTTCTCACAGAAGTCTGACATCATTTGGCTCTTTAAGGTGAATCTCAGGTACTTCAGTTCTTACTGGATTAATAAACGCACAGATTAACAGATCGAGTTGGTATTGTTCATGTAAGAATGTTATAAACTAAGAGGAGAGTCTTGCATGGATATTCCTGCCTAGGCAACACATCCTGGTGGGGTTATTTTTATGCTGCTGTAAACAGACACATTGCATTCCACCTGTAAGGTCAGCAGCAGCACCTCTGCACTCCCTCATCCATTTGTTTCTCATAAATTTGCTCCAGGTTGGGTTTCATTTTAAATACCTTGCAGAGTTTTAAACTTTTCAGAAACTGGTGCAAGGAAAAAAAGCAGCAGTCAGATTTTATTGCGTAGCAGCCCCCAAAACAACAAACACTTTGCAGCTAAACAGTCTGCAATTCTGTTTAACCAACATTGGTTTTAGTCCCAGGTGCAAGAGAAGAAAAAGGAACAGTGACAAGTTTGCTAGTGTTTTCAGTTTTCACAGTCTGAAGATTTATTATGCTAGGTGTGTGTGATATTGTACAATCCTCTCAAAAGGGAAAAAGAAAGACTAACTAAGAGCAGAAAAAAAACCCCTAAATTTCTTATTTTTCCTGAAACTGAAGAATAGTTTTCTTAATCTCATCAGAGTAGCTGTAGTATTTGCAAGAAACAGTAACAGAAAAGGCAGTAAACATGATGAATTGGAGTAATGCTTGCATTCACTTATTGTATACAACTTTTTGATGCCAAAAACTTTGGAAACTTACCTTACATCTCTTAAAAGATTCTATAAACTGACACAGAATGGTCAACACAAAGTAAGGTTAGTACACCAAGGGAGGAATTCCTCAAGGCTTCATTAGTACTTAATTTCTATGACAACATTTATCACCTACTTCTAAATCAATCAGTTTATGGACTTTAAGAGATGCAAGATAAGTTTCCAAAGTTTTTGGCATTCAGAAACTGTATACAAATAAGTGAATGCAAGCATTATTCCAATTCATCACATTTACTGCCTTTTCTGTTTCTGTTGTTACTACTACTTCTTGCAAATATTACAGCATCTGGAATAAGTGCTCCTTCTGTTCCACACAGGCTACAAAACCCATGAACTATGACACGGTATCCTCAAACTCAACATGAAGGCTTGCCCTCTCACTTAAATAACTACTTTAACAAATGGCTGGGATTATGCAGAAAATTCACTGAATTCAGATAAAAATTTTAAGTTTTTCCAAAACCAAGTGAACAAGGTGTCACAAAGTTTTAAACAAAACAAAACCAACAACAACAACAAAAACACATTAAAACTACTATCCACAGAAAAACTAGACTTTCATCCATACTAGCATGCCTTAAGCACATTAATCCCTCAACCCCTACATTCACAAAATTCTTAAAATATCACTTCCCTATTCGCAATTTATTGTTTGAGCCCCCAGGCTGCTTGCTCTCAAACCTCATATCTGAGCTCTAGAATTAATTCAAAGAGTCAGATGGAACAGCCACAGCTCCCTGGTGGAATAGCCCATTCTTGGTTAAGCTCTCTTTTTCATGTTTAGCTTAGTGCCAATAGCACAACACACCAGAGACTGCTTTACAGTCGCAGTTAGTCTTGGGCCAGTTATACTCCTGGTAGCTTCTTCCAAGGAGCATAGACTTGTCTACAGAAAAGAGAGTGAAGAAAAGCAAAACCACTGCTCCCGGGCTTAGCAGCAGGCTTTCCCTGCTGGAGGCTCAGGTATCCTTCACTCACTGAAGTCCTACAGCATTGACTTCAACACCCTTTCTTACCCTGCAGCAATACCACTTCAGCAGAGCCACAGCTTCACTTCTCCGCTGCAAGATGGAGGTGAATCCAAGTTGGTACTTTCTCCAAAGACACTATCCATCCACAAAACCCTCCCATGTGATGATGCATTTGTCCACTGTTCATATCTCCCGCCCTCCCAACCTAAGGTAGGAGCATGAGAAATAAAAGAAAACCCCAAAACTACCATGGCTCTGAGATTCACAGCTTTGATAGCTAAGGCCCCTTCTTCTCGTTGCTAAGCAGCTACCTATAGCATTTGTAGCATATTTTGACAACTACAGAGACTTGGAAAGAGCCTTCTTCCATCACTGATCAAGAAGAGAAAATGCAACAAAAACATTCAAGATACAGGAATTACAGGACCGTGAGGTTACACACAGCAGCCTGCTCCATCCACTACACTAAATAAGAAAAGGTATTGCTCTGAAGCAATAAAACATGGACCAGGTACTTCCTCAGCCATTTCAGAGATGGAAACACTTAATTACCTCACTGTAATTACCTACACTAAAACCAACCCAGGACCTTGGAAGAAAGCTCCTCTTTAGAGACAAGATAATCACCTTTGCCCTCGAACACCAGGGAAATCTGTCCTCTGAAGTTCATACTATCTGCATCTACAGGAAGGGATGCCGTAGAACTAGATATATTGTAAGTAACACATAACGAATACGAGCATCACTTTTAGAATAAATAACTTAAATAGGAAAATTACCTTAAGACATTTCAACAGCGATTAGACAACATTTCAGTGACTCATTGTATTGTAGCAGACCACAGGAGACCAGTGTTCCATCATTAGGAAAGCTATAATGATTCACAGGCACCACAAGGGGGACAACTGTGATTCAGCTGTAGGCCCCTTAAAAGAAGAAAGACCCCAGGGGAATCTCCATGTCCTGCAGAGCACTGCTACTTCCAGGTTCACTGCTGGCAATGTGGCAGCTAGATGTCAAGCCAGGAGTGACGGAAAATTCAATTTCACATCCTTCCACGCTGCATATTGATCAACTTCCCTCAGTTAAAGCAAGATCTTCAGAAACTTCCTTGTCACTAAGCAGCCATTTGTAAAAGAGGCAAGGGAGAAAGTATTTGTTTTTCAAATAGTGAAGAAGGAGGGAATGAAGAAAGGGTGAGGGAGAACCACACGGATAAACAATTGCTTTTCATCACACCAGGAAGCGCATAAGGACAACTTGTAATTGGTATAATCACTGCCTCTGCTTCTCATAAAGGATTAGTTTTTCTAATTACTGTAAATATTTTTATTGCCACAGCTCACACTGAAGAGTAAACAAAGCTGGAGAAGCAGTTCTCACAGTCCAAGGGACAGAAGGAACATATCTCATGGTGCAGTCATTTCAGACTGCAAGGAAGCCGCTGGCCTTGTGAGCCAGCCTCATCCTCACTCCTCTTCCTCCTCCAGCCCTCTCTCTAATAGACTGAGAGGCAACGGCTTGATTCTTAATGCCAGACGTGATTTCTCCCCCACTACTTCTAAATCCAGCTTCTCCATAGCTGACTGCAACACTACTCCCACCTTTCCCTCCGGCTCCCCTGTAACTTGCCTTTACTTCCTTCCATTAAGTGAATCCACACTTAATCAAGACCAGAAAGAAACACAGCTGCCTAACAAACACACCTGCCCCACTACACTTGTCACTCTACTTGTTTACACTTGCTTGTACTGCCTTGGTTTTGTCTTGCCTATACACAGATCTCAAGGGCAGGAGTTAGTTTTTTGTACAATGCCTAGCATTGCAGGAACCCAATACAATTATTCACAAGCACTCCTGCACAATATGTTACTAAATGTCAGCCTGCCTATGTACCAATTTTATTGTTTTTAACAGTTAGGCAGGAGCTACATTCCTAACTCTGATTATTGAAAAAGACAGCTTACACATTGAAGCTTGAAAAAACCAACCAAACAAAACACGAAAGAAAAAAAAAAAAAACCACAAAAAACAACCCACCACCACTCACTCGCCTCAAAAAAAATATTTTTGCTCTGAAGGTTCTTCCACCTCACTCTCATCCTACACCTATTCCTTCTATCAATGCTACTGAATTAGAAGAAATTTAAAAAAAAAAAAAAAGAAAAAAAATCAGGAAAGGTCTACAGCACTGGAGGAAAGCCACACTTTCCTCCTTAAACACCTAGAAGGTATTTAGGGCCTTCTAGGCTGAAAAACAGTCTTTAAATATACTGTTTTATGAGATGATAAAATAAGCCCATTCATATCAAATCAACTTGTTTTTAACCAAAACAGAGGTAAACTCATCCCTCCAGAAACACAGATCTTCTGCAAGCGCAGTTGAAAATAGTGATTCTGCTAAAGATTTCTAGCAAGCTTTTGATAGCTTCTTCATACTGTGTAGTAAAATACTGTGAAATCAACTGGTCAGCAGGCCATAAAAGATGCAGAAGGCTCAAGGTGAGCCAAGTCTCCTGACGGCCAGTAGGGATGCTTTCTGTGACAAGTGTCACAGAAGTCAGAGGGAGCAGCAAACAAGTGAAGGCCTGGTCATCAATACACAGCCAACTAGATGAGCTGCAGAGAATGAAACCATACACCAGCCAATGTGTAAAGTGTGAAGGCATGAATGATCATGCAGGTTCAGCTAACAAACCAGCTGACACCCCTGACAGGCATCAGAGGCCAATGCACCAAGGACAGCCATAATTGCATCTCATTAACTTTTAAGTGATTTCCTTCCCAGCAACTACTGCCGATACCTTGATTGGTGACTGTCAGTTTTGTGGGTGGTGTTTTAAGGGGACCATCACTGTAAATCCACAAAGGGGTGTAAGGAAAATGATCCTATAAAGACCCTTCTTTAATAGAGTTCAGCAAAAGAAAGTTATGTGGTGCCAGTGGAATATCTAATCAGGTGGCAGCTATGAATGGAAGGGAGAGAAAAAAAAAGTTAGGAATTGTTTCTCACAGGAGAAGTTTACAAATAGCTGAAAAAGACAATTCTGCAAAAGAGACCCTGGCTTCCAGAAAACTATTAACTGGCCTAGATGAAATTCAGATCTCTTTGGCTAAGTAGGAATAGCTAGCCATCAGCCAGTACGTGAAATATTTTGAAGCCATTTAATTTAGAATTACCTCTTTTTGCTTCTAGACAGCTGGGGAAAACAAACAAAAAAACCAAAACCCCCCCACAACAACAATGAAAAATATATTCAGCATGTATTTGCAGTAGTTAACCCAAGACACACATGGTGGTCTTGACAACAGGTCAGATTTGACACCCCTATATAGCAATATTAAACACATGAGTCTGGTCTGTTTTCCCACCTGAATCAGAAAAGCTCCATGCTGCTAGGTCAAAAGGGCTGACTTCATCCTTGAGAATATAAATAGACAACAGTAAATAGGATTAAAAGTGTTGTAGTACTGGTACAACTAGTAGTTAAATACTATGGCCAGCTCTGAAATGCACAGTTTAAAGACTAAAATGAGACCTGATAAAAGGAAAAAAAAAATTGAAGATTAACCTTTAAGTGAAATCCATGAACAGTGATCTATTTAGTTGATGAAAATGAAAAGGAGCAACTCAGTCTTCAAGTCTCTTCTCTGCTAGATGAAAAATTCAAAAATTCCAGTCTGAGAAATATATAAAAATAGAGTGATGAAAGCTGAAATTATGCATGTTAGACTACAAGACAAAGCAAAGTAAGTGCTTTCTTAATAGTGAAATAGCTTAGAAGTTCCGCTAAGAATCCTAGAGGACACACGAGTACATTTTCCTCACACACACACCGCAGTTTTGATTGGGTGCTAGAAACTTTTCTAAAGCAAAAAGTCTTTCCAAACAAAACTTCATGTAAAGGACTTGTAAAGCTTAAGCAAGAAGCTGGACTAGCTCATACGAAGTTCCTTTCACCAAGCAATTGATCATTTGTTCTTGCAGGCTCATGGCAGAGAACCTTGCTGATCAGCAGGGAGATGAAAATATACCAAGTTTTGTTACACCAAATCTGATGTCGAGTCCAGGCACTCTGCAAATCTTCAAAGGCTAGGGTATCAAAAAAAAAAATCTCAACCTAAGTTATTATCAACCAAAGCAATAGTTTAAGTTGTTGCAATGATTTCCACCACAGATGCTAAAAAGATTCACTTATAGAGGAGTGTATCCTCTCAGATGTGTAATGCCTCAACACCAAAGCTTCCAGTTCTTCTAAAAACTTCAGAAGAACAAGAAACCAGATGTGCTTTGCTATTAAACATTTCCTTTCAGGAATCTATACCACTAATGGAAACAGTAGACAGATACCACTTGGAGCTACCGATAGGAACCTATCCAGGAGATCATTCTGAAATTTGGAAACAATTTGTCAGATCTGTCCCACTTGCATGGCTGATCTTGATTCTGCACTTGGAGATTTTTTTCCCATACACTCAGATTTGAACTTAATACTCCACCTAAGGAAAAAGCTGATACCGATTCTTAATGTTTCTCACCTTTTCCTTTTTCTTTAAAAAAACAGACTGATGAAAATCTTCTTGAACAAGATAACACACATAGATATATTGTTAGAATTTAAAAGACTTAACCTTCTTACTAATGTTATTATCTAAGCAGCATACAGAGCCCTTTCTCTTTCTTGCTCCAGGAAGCAAAAAAAAGCAGTATCCCCCCTGCTCTCATACCAGACTGGACTTCTGCAAGAAAAAATCCAGTCCCTTCCAGAGATAAGCAGAATAGTGTGTTCTTTTATTTTTTTTCAAATTAAGGACATCTTAGGGGAGCAGGGTCCCACAGAGATTCTTTTTTTTTTTNTTTTTTAATCTGAATTAGAAAACAAACAACCCAGCCTTAGCAGAGGAAAACAGAGCAGCAGAGCCAGGTAACCCAGATAATGCACAATTAGTACTGAAAGTGCCTTCAGCCGTCACAGAACATTCCAGGTAACAGTTATTCAAAATTATTATGTTGCCCTCCCTTACCATCACAGAACTCATGTTTAGTCTCCCCTTCTTATACGAAGTACTTTCAAGTTAAGAGTGTGCAAGAATGCCAGGAACACAAAACAGCTCAAGGGTAGTCTCACACCTTCACATCGCGTTTTGTGAACCTACCAAACAACGCTCTTTGCTACGGGGAATAAACTTCATTGATTTTCTTCACATGAATAGGCCATTCTTGAAAACTGCTGTGACTCTGAAAGGAAGGTCAACAGAGTTTAGAAGCACAGACTTTCTACATGCAGAATACTGGAGAATTAAGTGACTTGAAGTGAGTTACTGCAGACCAGCTCAGAATCCTTCTGCTCTCTTTAGAGAAGCAAAAGAAAGGAAAAAGCCACGTGTCAAAAAGGTATGATTAAAGATATTTCACTACTCTTCTACACCATGCTGTCACCATATTGTTGATGTCTCCTTTGTTCTCAACAGCTCTCATCTAAGCCATCTGCTTTAACTGTTTCTGAGTATTCACTTCACTTTGCAACACCTAGGAATCCTCATCATAGCACAGGAACCCAATTTGCCAGCTGATATCTAAATACAACCCACAAAAAAAAAACCCCAGACAAGGCACACATGCACACACAAAACACATGCCTGTCCCAAACAGCTTACTTCTTTCAAGGACACCATTCCTCTGAATGCCTCCATGTTCCCGTGAAGAACATGACTTGAGTCTTCATGTATAACACAACTAACAAATTAATTGTCAGACAGAGTGAATCTACTTTGTAATTACTGTTTTTACACCCTCTAGCCTCAGTCACACTCCAAATGCAGTCTTCTCAGAAAGTAAGATTTTTACCCAACAACTACAACCTTCTGAATTTGAAAAGGAAGAGACCTTGGCAAAAATAAACTGATTTTTTTAGGATCTAGAAGTTAAACTCATGTTAGGAATATATTATGAAACTGGTGTGGACAACTGTCTGTCATCAGCTACTTGCTTCCCTGAAAAAAAAGTTTTGAAAATATTAATTTCCAGTCAGAGCATTATAATGAAAATTGTCAAAGCAGCATCCACTCTAAAGATCAACTCTGCCAATACTAAGAGCAACAACAAGGAATAAGTTTCCTACTTCTCAGATGTGAAGAGGACATGAAGAAATAGTAGAGTTCTTCTCACCAGGCCTCACAAGTGGCATATGGTTCCTTCCTTTCACATGCATCATAGCTGTCATCTCCTGTTATAAAATCATCTTACTGTACTCAGTGAGAGCTCATGAGCTCGAGCTTGCTCACAAGCTCTGCTAAGTATCAACAGAAGTTACTGGACTTGCAAATATTACTGTCATATCAAAAAAATCCCATGCTGCATTCAGTAGTAGTTAAAATGTTGAGGCTGCATCAGTTAGGCCTTCAAAGTTTTTTAAATTATCAGCTAAAACTTAACATGAGTACACAAGGGAGAGAAAGGCTGGAAGAATCTTCCACTCTGCAAAACAACATTCACACATCTGAAAAAGGCAGTTCACTTGGGTAAAGCACTAACCTCAGAACACAGGGGGTCTTTCTCTGGAAATGAGACAAAATTATTTTATCTTCTAGTTAGCAGCCTCTGCCTTACTACTCCTTAGATGTACAGAACACTTCATTTCTCCAGTATCACATTAACTGCCTCACATGCTACCAATTACCACCACAAGACAAGTATCATCTTCATCACTCTGCAGACAGTTAAGAGAGACAGCCTTGCCCCAGGCCACAGCGAGTCAGTGGTAAAAGCAGGATCTCATCATCTCTCATTGCTCAGCTCCTTCCTTCAGACAGTGAAGTTTTACTACTCCCATTGTCTTCAGAAATGGTATCTTCATTTGCCAAAGTATAGCTAATTAAAAGAAAGATCTAGAAACCAGGAAACAAATAACTGCTAAAAACCTGCTGTTTAAGTAACTCAGTAGGTGCCTTGATAAGAAATGAGGGTATAAAGCACTCAGTTTCTATGAAGCTAACTACAAAGACACTCTTCATGCCTGCAGTCACTGCATCTCTAACTTCTATTACAAATAAAGCATAAACTCAACAAAGTAATTCCTGGTCAATACAAGCCTGATTTGTGCACAGAAAGTCTTCTATGCTGCCTACAAAAGGTGGACAATCACAACGCACATGTCCCCCCCCAAAAAAAATCCTTCCCTCTCAGTTTTCCAAGTGTTGACTACAACAGTGGTATTTTTAGTACGACTTATGTAATAATTGGATGAAACTTGGGCATTTCAGGACTCGATGACAGCCATGGTTTCTTTCTGGTGACAATTTACATGCAAGTCTGTTTCTGCAGTTCTTGCACCTCTATAATTCATTTGCAGTGGAGAAACAGGAAACTGGAAAACAAAGCAGCAAAGCCTAGTTCTGGGCAATACTGCACATTTAAAATCAAATTTTCTTTCTAAAAATGTAAAATATGCTGTTATTGAAAAAATGCTTTCAAGTCTTTGAAGATGACACTCCAACACACATTAAGATGGCAATTGCTTTGCATATGACTGAGTTGACAAGGCTCTACAGTACTGATGTAGCACTAGAGCTTTTACCAACCGATTTAAAGCTTTGATGTGGCTCAGGCTTTATAAGCTACCCTGACAGTGCAAAGTCTCTGCTGACAGAAATAGCAAGAGTTCCTTCAGTGGCAGACTTTGGCTGGTCCATTTTAAACTGCAGTCTCCATGGTAGAATTTCCTCATCTGCATCAGACTGTTCTGCTAGCAGCTATTGAAGGAGTGCTTAGAGGGGATATCACACAAATATTTAAAGCACTGCACACTGGACTACTTCCCTCTTGAGATGACAGAAAATAAGTAACATTTACTTTCATTGTCTCCAGAATAAGAGAAGAAAGCCTTTATCTGTTTCACTCATGAAGTAAAATACTGCAACTTAGATGACACAAATAAGATAAATTAAAACAGTTTTAATAAATACTGCCTTGAAATAGTAACAGTTGCTTTCACAGCCCGTGTTGCTCCTGTGCTATGGAAATTGTGTACATTTAGTGCCAGTAGAGAAAAAGGAAAAAAAACAGAGAAAAAAAAGTGGTGGCAACTCTCAGCAATTTGTATGCTTAGGCATATTTTCCCTTTCATCTTTTCTGTCTGTTGCATTCCATACCCTTCATTGCAGTATTCCTGCTTTCTAGAGTCCCAGCTGCTACGAGAGAAACACCAGAAGTTATCCTTGTGTTCCAGCTATGGCTGTCAACCTTTGTTTTCCCCATCTGCTACCAGTACAGCACCCTTGCACTAAAGAACACTGATCGTCTTACAGAACAGTTTGACTTGAGACTCCTGCTACTTCTCTAACATAGTTTATTATTTACAACAGATAAAGTCAAGCTATATGTGTTAATAAGCAAGTAAGCCACACGAAGTTAGCTGCAGTGCTCCAATACTGATTTGCCTTTATATAAACTATATTAAGTTTTTCCTTCATTAAAAGCTGTTCTACAAGACACAATGGACATATCAGCAACCATTTCCCAGAGGGCTGATGGCATTATAAAGGAAGAGTTTGTTTCTTTCCCTCAGCACTGCCCATGATGACACATCTCAACTCAAGGGTGCAAACACACCCACACAGAAACGTGTCTCCTCCTATTTGCCAAAAAGCCAACCCAGCCCTGAACAGAAAGCCAGTGGGGTGACGGTAATCAGCCTGCTGCTCACTAAGAGGGATTTCTGTACAAGTCATTGATGCTTTGATACTCCAGGATCCCAGATGAAAACTGTCCTAGGAGGGGTGTGCGTCAATGAAGAGAAGACTCTCTCCAGTGATAAATACCAACAGTAGTTATTTCATTCTGTCCCCTTAAAAAGGCTGGTGACCATTCAAAGTGTGCCTGTCACATACTAGTGGCCAGTTTGACAAAAATCCATGCGCTATCTTGCCTTTCAGAGCTAGTAGGTGACATTCAGACTGAAGCCTTTTACAGAAGGATGCACAAGGTTTCCTACTAACTGATTTAATGACTTCCATGAAAAAAATTCTGTCTACCAATCAAGCAATCCAGACAGATTACCAGGGGACAGAAGCCTCTATTAAAACTTAATATTAGAAATGTCAACTAGAGGCCCACTACTGAATAATTCAAAGCAAGAAAAGGTCTCTCTCACCTCTTGTCACCTGCTTAGAGCAATTCTTTAGCAATATGTAACAATCAGTTTCAGCAAAAGGTGGCTGCGCTGAAAACAGAGTGAAGATGCACAAAGGAAAAACAAAAAGAAAACAAAACCCCATGAAATGAGGAAAAATAATCTCATCTACACAAGGCTTATATATGAACTCTATGGGTTGAATGAGAAGAAACCATCTTTAGACATGTTAGAAAAATTCCATGTACAACTAAAAGTGGACTAGCAAATACCACAATCTTCTACCTTCACAATGCTCACCCGCCTTACTGACATAGTTCAAAGTTTCAGAAGTGAAAACATACTGGGTTTTTTTGGACAAAAGCATAGTTTGATTAGAACAACAAGCAAGCTCTGGCATATTTTCATCATCTCTTCTGTAAGTGAAATATAATTGCAAAGTGAAAGGTGAATACCAAGTACAAGCATCTTTTTAAGTCCCAACATTTTCAGGACTGAAAAAAATTATTATTTCAACTTTCCAATCCTGATCTGCTCACTGAAGTTTTTTCCTTCTCAGTATCAGCAGTCTCCCCAGTAAGTAACAGAAAATGAACTAAGAAGCAGCTTATGTATTTGACCAATAATGGCTTAGTTATGTTGGCATGTTCAGCAAAACCTGGTCTTCATATTGTGTCATAACAAAAGCTGAAACAACTACTTGGTATGGAAGGAAAACTGATCTTAAATCTAATAACAGGGAGCAAATTAAGAGGAATTCTCAGATTTTCTCCACTCCCTGCTAAAGATTTTGCTGAGATCCATCCAAGTTTCTCTCACCCTCCTCATAAAACACAATCTTAAGGACTCTCTGCATAGCAGTCAAGACGTCATTGTTGGCAAAACTTCATCTTTACGAGAGAAACCAGTATTCCAGCAGCTTGTGGTACTAACAAGTTCTTTAGGAACATTCAGACGTGGGTTTGCAATTAAATTTAAAAACCTGTCACCAGTCTTTGTAAGCCTAAGTAGGAAAGGTACCAATTACAGGAATTCCCCATTATTCTGTGACTGCTAACTTACCAAGAGAGCACATGCTAGTAAGAATTCCCAGGGACGTGGAATACCATTCTTTCTCACTGAAGAGCTGCAGAGAAGCTGAAAGGAATAATTTTTCCCTGCATTCCTTCTCTTATTCATGATTTCATGACTTAGTTTCTCAAAGCAATCCTATTCTACTTTTTAATTTAAGCAGCTATATTTGGAGAGAAACCACACAATTATTTAACAAGACCAGAACCATACAATCTGTTTATTTTGTGTGTCAGGAAGAGTACAGTTACATTTTAAAGTGTAATCCACTCTCACTCTGGTTAAGACATTAGTACTTTTCCAGGTTTGTGTACAAAGAAAATTACTTCTGGAAGTTCTGCTGAGTACTACACTCACAACACAAAATACAACCACACAAAACAAAATACACAACACAAAAAACCCACACTGTATGTTCATCAGGCTCCCCTTATAGAGGGCTGGAATCAACTGCTCTGTGCCTGAATTTTTCAATTTGCTTGAAAGATTTGAGACAGCAAGACAATTCCTCTTCTTCCAAATCTCAAACCCTTTCACAGTCTAAAAATCCCAACAACAGATTCTTCAGCTACAAAAAGGGTCTCAATTTGAAACACCAGACGCAATAAAGATCCAAGAATAGCCTGAAACAGCCTAGCTTAGAAAAAAATCTTGTTCCAAAAAATCATTCATCTGAGGCCTGCAAGTGACTTCCTTTTTTTGCAGTAAAGAAAACTAGACTTGAATTCCAGTTTCAGTAATAAATAGCAAGGGACCCTCTTCCACAATAAAGACAGGTCAGGCTCACTCATTTTGTGAGACTGCATTAAGTGTTCAGCCAGAAATCATGCACCAACTCCTCCTCTTGTTTTAGGGATGAAGTATCCCTTAGTCCACACAAAGCCCAACAGCAGGAGCATGAGAAGGAGCTTATCACTGGCACCCCATCTGAAGCTTTCATGAAGCATAAGTCATTTCCTAAACCTAAAATATGCATGAAAATTAATGAGATTCCAATAGACAGCACTGGAGACATGTAATCCAAGGAACACCACAAAGCCTTTGCTGAACACTCAAACGAAGATGAAAATACAGGGATAGGACACACACATTTGAGAGATGAAGATCTACAACCTGCCAAACAGTCCAGCAGTGGAACACAGTCACAGAAATAAAATGGATATCTAAAAAGCCTCAAATTTAGGAGCAATACAAAGATGGTTTCTCATTCCCTTTTACAAGCAAGTCAAATTTGTAACCCCCAATACTGCCTTTGAAAAGCTAAAAAAATAATACAGGAAAAGGATATCCGTGTTTTCACTGGCATCCTATATAAAAATAGCATTTCTTGTATCCTATATGCAGTCAAAGTCCTCATCACATCTCAGGGGGGCCAGGAGATCAATGTTCAACACAGCTGCTGTCTTCCAAGAATACAGTTTCCAAACTACATTTCCTCCAAGTATGTGTACAGTAAGATTTTCAGATGCTTGAAAAGTGATACAGAGGATTGATACTTTCACTGAAAGAGTAAAATACACACTGTCTCACAAATTTTTATTTCACTAGAATATCAAAGCACTAAACCTGTTAAGACTCCTCCCCTCACCATATACACCTACAGCCCTACCTCTTCTAATTGTCTTCTAAAGACAATTAGAAGACAATTAAATTGTCTAAAGAGAATTTAATTGCTTTAATCTTTCCTGAAAGTAGTTTAAATATTTTTCTTGGGGTTTTCTAAAAATAATCCAGAATAAAGCAGATACTCTGTATGGAAAACATAAGACCATACAGTTTGGCCATTTTACCAGCAACTGCACTGCTCTCTCTTAGAGAGGAAAGCTGTCTGACACTGCAAACAAATGTAGCATCACTACCAGTTTTGACTATACTGTACAAGCCAAAAAAAGGAAAAATTTTAGTCCTTTAATTGCTTCAAAGACCCCAGTTTCTTTCCTTGTCATCTTAGCTATTTGCTGCAGAGGATGTAAATCCAGACAATCATGGTCTGTGTTTTATTAAAAAGCCTTCTCCATCTCTCTTTTTAACTTACATGATGAAATCAATCAAAATAGAAAAAAGTAGGCATGAATCATACGCCTTAAAGAGAGGGTCGGTCTTTGACTACCTAAAATAAAAGCAGAAGCACCTTTAGAGACAGCAACTGCAGCTCATATACACCACTGTGGACACCTCAGCTGCCTCTAACACTGATCACAAAAAGCTGTGTAGCACAGTCTCTACAGGAGGGATCAGAACTGCCCTGATACCCTCGCCTCCTCTCAGAAGGGACTTCAAACAACTTCACAGGGCCAGCCCATGGAAAAGGAATAGACTTTGCCCAGCACTGTCCCCCAAAGCCTCCATCACAGCTCTTTCACAGTGCTCAGTGACATGGAGAACACTCTACAGTGCCTGCTCCTGTCAGCACCCTCACAAGAGCTATGATGCTTCCCTGCGCCTGGATATCTTGAAAAAGCAGGGACCCATGTATGAAAAATGAGCCACTGTTCCTGTCAAACCTTCTATTTCCCCTGTTGGAGAAGAAAGGCAGAAGAAAATACACTAGTGAATACCAAAAGTTTAATCCTTTGCTAAAACCGCAGCAATTTCTCAAGGAAGGGGATTTCCAACCCTATGGTCAATAACTTCTCAGGATAACTGATCAGCACTTCAGTGCTGCTGTGATTAGAGACCACAGCCAGGGAGTGCACTCTCAGTGTTCTCACCCTGTCACAAGGCAGTCTGACAAGGAAGATATTACTTCCAGGAACATTTCAGGATGGGGAGAAAAACAAACAAACAAAACCAAAAGAATCCCACACCTCCTAACTAACAAAAAAAATTCCTATTTAGCACTCCATCACAGAACATCTCTTTTACCTCTGAGTTAGCTGCTAGGTTGCCAAAGCCTGCAATAACTACCATCAGAAACCTAAAAATACAGTTAGAAACCCCAGTAACTAAACATCATTTTAGAATCAGATCTACCTGTTATCTTTGACCACTCAGGCTGGCGAGCAAGAACTAGATTACACCACTTTCTCAGCTTCAGTCTGTGGCCCAGGCCCTCTCTCCCTCACAGAGACAAATACTTGGAAGCTGTGATGTTCTCAGGAAGCTGAGCTACTTGCTGTAAAAAAAGCTGCTTAGTAGATTACACATTATCTTTTGGGAGGTGTGATGAAATATTCATTTTGGTCTGTGTAAGGCATCCGTCATGCCATATGGATGCCCATTAGCTCTTGCACAGAGTAACAACTCAGGAAGAAAACCACAGAACTGAAGCAGAGAAACACAAATTCCCACCTATTCTATCGCTCTTTCGAATTCCATCAAGAGCCGTTCTCCCCTTCCCCCACATCACACGCTATCTTGCAGCTCCAAGTACTACACAAATGAATGCCCAAGATGCAGGGTACCAAAGGAATGTATGGACTGAACATCCTGACTGTTTCCTGGGAAGACAGATCCATCATGGTGTTGGCCAGTTACTGAGCAAAAAAGTGACTAGCAACATCCACTGAGGATCAGGAGTCCAAAGTCTGGATGCCCAATTGTCCCAATATAGAATTTTTTCACATGAAACCACACACCAGGGACACAGGGACAGAATCATTCAGACAGAAATACATACTCAGTCAGTCCCAGACACAGAAGGAGTTAAAATACAGCTTTCTATTGGCAATGCTACACAACACTTTTCACCTCACACACCTTCTCAAAACCAACAAACCTGCATGAGGTCCCATTACTTGAAGGACTCTGCTAGACAAAGTGGGAAGAGTAGACTGGAATAAACCAGTATCACACTCTTCTGCATGAAGTGACAGCACAAGCACTCTCTACAGCCTGGATGACTGTTACCCAGGAAAGCAGCAGAAAATGGCTTACTTTTAGAACTCAGTGTCCTCTTTTACCCCAGAGTAATTACAGAACACAGCAGACATTCATTCTGGAGAGCAGAATACAATAGCTGTTTGTTACCATCAGCACTACAATCTAGCATTTATCTAAGCCTATCACACACAGAACTGACAGCACAAAAAGCGCTCAAGACAAAACTCTAAAAGTACTATCTGTAAGAAATTACAGGTAAAAAACCCAAGCAAGCACCAGGACTAAGGCTTGGCCCACAACTCAAAATTTAACCATCTGGTAATCTATTAATTGAGTATACGTTTATTCAAGCTTCATCTAAGAACAAATTTACCCACGCTGGGACTCAAATTGAGGAAACTGTTGCCTCACACTGTTAGGCAGGTTTTACAAAAATCAGACCCTGTCTTCTAAAACAACACATAGCATTTTAAGAGCTACATCGTCTACCTTAAGAACAAGATTGAAAAACCCCCACTAGGCTGGTGTGAGCTCCCAGTTCCCTCCTTACATGCATGCCCTTTAGCTTCTGCGGAAGAGAGCAGGATAACAACACTGATATAGTGCATGGGAAATAGAAAAAAGCAGCATCTGTCCCATGCTTGGAAAATCACTGTACTATATTCAGAGGACTACAGAAACAACAGGATTTCAGAAGCTACTCTACTACATCCCTGAGTAACCTCCCACCCAGAGACAGTAAAAAATTCAAATAACAAATTCAAATAACATCAGTAAATACTTCACCCTTTCCTCTGTTACAGAAACACGCGTAAAACACTCATAAATGTTATTTCTAAATATATTCTGTTCCAAATGAGGAGGCTAACTGTGCTATTTAATTTATTGTGTAAGTATATTTAAGTCTCTAATTTTTAAAGACTGTACATCAGCTGAAGGAATGCAATTAGCTGAATACAAATACTTGTTTGGACTCGTGCAGAACAACAACAGATACTTTTCCAGAAGGGCACACGGGATTGAACATGTAATTATAATCTCAACCGTAGCAGCACAAATAGACTAAACAAGCCCTGTTCAAGTTACTCATGCTCAGTTTCGAAAGTTTGACCCCTGAAGCCAGAAGTACATTCACAAAGGTGAATCAATTTTTCCAAACTGCCAGAAATACAAATACAAGTTTAAACAAGCTTACAAATCCTGAACAATCACAGTACCCCCTTAGTCAAGGCTAATTTCTCCATCTCAAAAGTTTCAACTCAGGCACAGAAGTAGCAGTTCTATTTCCCTTCCCAGTGCTTATGCTTTTCAACAGATGGCTATAACAACCGCACCAATAAAATACAATTATTTCATTTTAACACTAAAAACATATTTTAAGTAGAAGTTCAAACTTTCCCAGCCAAACTTTTCCTTCCACCAAAAATTCCAAGATCTAAGAAGTCTCTTGCTTAGCAACTTTCTGCCAGAGAACACTCATAGCTTTAGGAGACAATTGTCTGTATTTTGGCTTTCCCTATGAAGAAATACACTTAGAGCCAAATGACCTGCAGCTACAGCTCTTACTAAAACCTCCTAAAAACAGGTACAATTTCCATTTTGTATTTCTAACAGAAGGTAGCATTTGCAGCCATATACATACTATGTTTTATTGCAGGTCCAAAACAAACGACTTCTGTACTTAACAGTAATTCAGCTCCAGAAGTTTTATGAGAACACTATGGCTCCCTACTAAATCAATACAAGGTTTATCTCCTCAGTGAACCAAAACACCACTAAAATGAGATGCTCAATACAAGACTTTTGCTGCTCTGAAGTAATTTCTCAGAGAAAAAATTGAGCCTAAAACGTGTCTGAGTAAGGAACCACACACGTGAAATAATGGTCAGATCTGTAGGCTAGGAAGTACAGACTTTCAGAATTTCTAGGTGCTAGCAGCATAAACTGCTGTTGGATAGCCAGTCCCAGGTTCACTGGCAATCCCACTGGATTAAGATCACAAACACAGTGGTTGGAGCAGGGCTCTGGAGGTCATTAGCCCCACCATCCTCTTTGGACAGCAAACAGCACGTCCCTCTGTAAAACACAAGATCTAGAGGTCTGTCAGCACAACCGAAGTCACAGCAGAGCCAATCCTCCTGGAAACCATTTCTGGGCACCTGACCAAGGACGTGATTGGGATGAGCTTAGACTGCACTCAGCCAACCTGACTGTATTCAAGGCACACAAGCAGGCACACATACAGGCAAAGGAAAAGCAGAGGATGCTTTTCACTGCCATTTTTGCAACACCTTTTGCTTAGTCTCCTGTAGCATCCTCAGTTAGTGGTATGAACTATGTAAGTGGGTAATAATACCAGGTTCAAGGCTTGTAATGCTATGAAGCTCAGCAGCAGGCTGTCCCATTTCCATGGAAATAATTCCAAACTTCACCAAGTAAAACCTCGAATAACCTAATCTAACCAGACCTGACCTGCTCTGAATCAGAAGTGGACCAGCTGAGACCTGGAGATCCCCTCTGACCTAAGTTATATCATCATCTCTCCTTTGGGTTTTTAATTAAAAAAACCACCAAAATGTCTGTTGCAGCTTGAGTTTGCTTTATGTCATGCTTCTGCCACCCTGCTGGTTTCAGCAGATAAAATGGACAAAGAGCCACAACAGAAGTACTGTGGAAAAGGACAGTAACTGTTCTGCTTAAAAGATTCACAAGTCTTTCTGAAACAAGCCTCAACACTGTATTCTCAAATCAAGAATCTCAAACTTGGTTCCTACTAGGAATTAACAACAACAAAACACCCAAACAAAACCCTCAAAGACCTGCATCTGAAGCACCCAGAGGACAGAGAATACTAAGTTTATTACTGGACTCTTGCAACAAACCTGTTCTGGTAAATATGTCAAATACATTTAGACGGTGAATAATTTAGAAAAAAGGTCCCAAAACAGAGTTCATACCAAAAAAACAAAACAGAATCCAAACACAAAAAAGCCACCACAAAAATAATATCCTCAACTCTCTGCTTACCCAACAGAAGTAAGTAAGCATCCTGAAAGAGCACAAATAAAAACAAGTTTCCATCTTGCTTTTTAAACTGACAACAATGCCTTATCGAGGTATCTAAAACTGAATAGACACAACTTCAGTTCACCCTCTGCTCTGCTTGCATTAATTCCCACGGACGGACTCTGGGTATAAGATTTTAAGCACCAGAAGAAAGAAGTAATGGCATCATTGCTGGATGGAAGCCAGGATCTCACATATCCACTCAAGCTTGCATCTCTGGAGATAATGTTTGCTCCTATCATAATTGAGTTATGTTCTGCACAATGAGAAGGTGAATCAATTATATTCACCACTAAACAGAAAAGCTTAAGTATTCTCTCAAAAGCTTAAAATTTGTGCAATGGCACCTCCAAAAAACTGTTTATTTTTCTTTTTAAAATAAATAACACCACTTTGATTCAATTTCTGCTCTTCCTGAAAATTCCTCAGCTTACAAACCCATGAAGTACACTCAGGTTTTAATCCAGCAGGGCCAGGCAGCTAGGACTCCCTATTTTCATGTTTACACTAAGTTCCTAATGGAGTAATTTATGTTAAAGGCAGCATCAGATAAAACTGCCACCTAAGCCTTTGCTAAGACACTAAGGAAATTAGCAGGGAACAATCATCTCAGACATTAGAGTCACATTTAAAAGGAAGATTTTAATCATGTGTATACAGAAAAGTATTAATTCTGTAAGGTCAGTGGATCTATAGTATTTTAGAGGTTAATCCTCCATGTTTGCTGTAATATTGGCTCATTACTCTGGAATACAGATACAAATTGAACAAAACCACTGCAATAGGGCTTTGATAAGGTACCAGTCTTCTGTACTTCTTCAAATAGGATATACAGGTTGCCCTACTCAGAAAATAAATTAAAAAGCCAAACTGAAGATGGATTTCTGCACTCATTTATACATCACCATTAAAATTGATTTTTGTTTAGTCACAGAAGTCAGTGAGCACCAGTCTTAGAGTGTTTTCTGGCACCATCCCACAGATATGAATTAAGCCTCACATACTGCATACAGATACAGGTAGGCATATTTTGGGACAATGTTTTAGCTAGAAAAAGCAGATATCCAAGTACTTCAACCTATGCATATTCAAGTCCTGGATATGTTTTGAGTTTTTCTCATAAATAAAGCCTGCATTCACCAGTAATTAGATTAAATATCATTACTATAAAAACTATCAAATAAAGCCAGTATCATTTCTATCACAGTGACTATCCAATTCTGCAAACTAATGAAAACACAACTGGTTTATCTAAGATGTAGTTACCAGAGCTTACTGAAGACAGAGTGCTTACTCATACTATCCACGGTAAGATGAATCCTAAACATGTCCTTATAAAGATTAAAGAACCTCTTAATAAAAGTTGTGTAAGCTGTTTTAAAGAATATACATGACATTTGTAAGATAAAGCAAAGAGTAACTACTTGGAAGTAAATCTCAATCCACATGGATTTAGCCTCCATTTCTGACAAGGATATTATTTACATAATTGAAAATCAAGACAAATGGCAATTCTCTACTAACCTTATGTATTAAAAAGTACCTGGACAGGGCCATCTAGAGAAGTCATATAACATAGTTTGCTTTCTGTAAGAATGCAAAGTTACTTTTCTAGCTCATATAGCTCAAGATTCTGCTATTAAACTCCATGTCCCGTTTATATTTTTAAGCAATAAAAATGAAGAAAAAGAACTCTACATGAGATGCTGCTACAGATAAAGTGTGGTGGACTTTAATACAAATGACTCACAGCACACCTCTCAACTCCCTTACTTCAATAAAACAGCTGCAGAATAGGAGAAGACCTACAACAGCCGTGAGCTGGAGAATGAGCCTTGCAGTTCGAATTATTGCTGCAAAAGCAACAGAATGCTTTTAACAAGGTTTGCCAATATTCCACAAAGTTATTTCAAATCTCTAAGGGATACTTCTTCTTCAACTCTGAAGTAGCTAATATCTTCTAAAGGCAAAATACCATATTCTAAAAATATTAAGAAATTAATCCACTGACGTAGAAAGTTTTGCTTAAAACACCTTGAAAGCAATTTTGCACACACATGTACTAATTTGGACAAGAAAATATATTTCCATGCAGAGTTGCTAATGAATCTTAACTTCTAATTCACAAGAGACCTAATTTGCAATTCAGCAATACAAACATTAGAAACCTGGAAAGAGAATTTTCTCACTAATATGCCGCTTTCACAATCTAAGTTAAGAGCTTTCTGTTTATTATTAGATAGCCTTTACACATATAAATCAGGGTAAAAGAGCCACCACTGACAAGTTCTTAGAACTCTAACAACACCTCTGAGCTAGATCTGTTTAATCCAGCATCCCATTTTCCCTCAGCTCCACACATACAAATGGTATTTCTATTGCTTTCTGTTCTTGGAAAAGCCTCAACAGTCTGGTCTAATTCTGCCTCCAATTCTTTCTGCACTACATTCAGCCAACTTCCATACAGACACACAGCTCATCTGAGAGAAGTTAGTCTATCTTCAAAAACCCAAGCACCATACCCACTGGCTTTTGCTGTGCAGTGTCCCCACCTCCTATGTAACCTTTGATTAGAACAATTTACTTCTTTCCAACTCTTGAGTTTTTCACACAGCCTCACCATGGACTCATCACTTCAGCTGGCCAAAGTCATCACTCACCCACCAATTAGTTTCCTCCCACTTAAAACAATGTTTCAGAATGTAACAGAAATTTAGAATCCAGCTGGAAACATTTCTGAGTCTCCGCCTGAGCTGATAGCCTCAAGGACGCACCTGCTCTGTCACATGGGTAACAAAGGATGACATTTTCAGCCCCAAACTAGTCAACGAGGGAAAAAAAAAAAAAAAAAAAAAAAAAAAAAAAAACCAAAAAAACACAAACACCAACAGTAAAATGCATTTCACTTTATTGGACCTTTGAACAAAAATTCAAGAGCCTCATTAGAGACAGGTTTACTGCAAGATACCTGCCATTACCCTCTATAGATAGACGATACCTAGATAAAAAAGGTAAACCAAGCGAGATAAACCATAGAGTAAAACAAAATCCAGAAACCACAAAGTATTATTAACACCAATGGAAGTATTTATGAAACTGAACCTTTTTGCTCTTTACCTACCGCAGAGGACTCTAGGTACCCTCCCTGAAGTCTAACATCCAAAGTATTCCAAGCTCCCAATTATCTACATAACTTACTTATCATAAAAGGCTGTCTCTGCAGCAACAGAAGAATTATGTGTTCCTGGGGTGACTCAAAAAGGTCAGAGACCTAAGCATTAGTAAGGTAACCAAAGTTATCCGATTTTGACATTGCAGTTTTATATTTGTATTTTTCCTCCTCCATAGAGATAGATATATACACACATAATTTTACCCATTCTAAGATAAATACAATGGCAGGGTGCTACACATTTTCCCCCTCCATTACTAAATTTCAGGAAGTCACCCAATTTTCCCTCCTAGCACTGTTCTAGTACACTTCAATGGCCTTAGACACTGCACAAGAAACGAAAACTACACTGGGGGACAAGGGAGAGAAGAGTAAGTAAAACATGAAATTAGTCACCAATTACTTCTTGTAACTATGGCAAAAAGAAACAGAGCAGAAGTGAACTATTAAATGCAGGTGGTAAATCTATGACAGTAGCTGTAAGTTAAAGAGAGCAAATGTACATGCATATCTGATATTTAAATGCTTTCAGAGCTGTTTCTTCAAGCAGGGATATCAGAAACACCCACAAAGAACTCAAGATATAAAATCTGACTTTTCAGGTTCAGTCACTTCAGGGAAGTTTTAACACACATTTTCCTATCCTTTACAGCTTGATCTGTTACTGACTAAAGAGGAGCTGACTGGGTTTACAGCAGCCAAAAGCAACTGTGCTTGTGGTGACCATGAGAGACTGGAGCTCAAGATCCTGATGGGAGTGAGGAAACAGAGCAGCAGGGTAGGTGCTTGAATACATGAAAGCAGACTCTGGCTTATTCAAGAAGGCTGTAGGAGGAACACCCTGGCAGACACCTCTGAAGCTATATTTAATGGGGTAGAACTCATCCCACTGACAGCAGAATAACGTCACATTCATTTCTCCTCCAGGAGAAAAAACTTCAAAACCATGGTTTTAAATAGGAAAGATCTTAACTGCTAAGAAGTGGTGCAGCACTGAGAGATGATGTTAAGCATCTATGGAAGAGTATAATATGCACAAACTAATGTCTCCTTTTCTCCCTGCACAGCTCATTTGTCTCCAAGGCAGGCTAATTCTGAAAATCTCATTACAAGAAGTAGTTGAGAAACTTTGAGATAGACATACCCCTAAAAAATTCTCATTTACAGAGTAAAAACACATTTATTTTCCTTACATTTCAGTTCACAGTTCAGAGATGGCTGAAACAACCTTGTGCTAGATAGGATGAAAGCACTGAGTTCTGGATTGTGTTCAACCTCAAGTGTTTAGGTGTAGATCAAATCCTCCTCAAACTCCATTTTGCTAGCATCTAAAGTCACCTTCCCACCAACCTCATAAATGCCATTCTCAATTACTTGAAGCAGTCCTTTTCTATGATAGTCACCCACATTCAAGGAGAAGAACATGGAACTCCAGTATATGCAGTACTTTTGAGAGGATTGGTACAACGTGTGTTTCTTTTCCCATTATACATTAACACCTTAATATAGCCTTAGGAGAGCACTTCCTTCAAAGAAACAGAGTTTATCACGGAGACCAGTGAGAAAAAAGAGACAAGGTAACAAATACATTCCCTTTTTTTTTCCTCCCTTTTTTTCCCCTCCCCCAACTCATCTCTATGCTTAAACATGTTTCTCTCCTAGCATTAGAATCTTAGCATAAGAACAAACAGGCAACAGCCACCAATTCATTTTGCCTATAGTCTGAAGGTGAATTTCAAGGCAATAAAGCATTGTTCCAGAAATTCAAACAAATAAATCCAGCTTCTTCCAAAACAGTGTCTGAATGCACTCCTATTAAAAAATCCTCCTATCAAAAAACAGCTGCCCAAAGCTACCCTGTTGCCCTCTTAGCCAAGTAGGCTGCTCTCCAGCTATGATTCTGGGAGAACACACAGCTCAGAACACATCCAGCAGTGCTTGTCTAAGTACCACTACAATGCAGACAAAGAAAGAGAAAAGACCTTCTTGAATCTCTCGTAATACATCTGTCTTAAATATAAGCAAGCACATCTGATTAGTATAACAACCACCTGTTTTTAATTTGTGTTTTAAAATCAGTATTTTACGGACAACATGTTCTACTCTGGAAGTCAACTCTCTGTGTGAGCATTTCACACACATGTCAACAAAACTGCTGCAAAAGGGGTTACATAGCTATTTCATACAGCAACGCTAGCTAGTAACTGGTCAACTTAATCAGTAACTGGTCAGCTTACACAAGCTGATCAATTTTAGACAAACCTCAGCAAGGCAATACTGCCAAAAATAAGGCTCTTTTAATCTCTCCCCAAAAAGTCCCCATGCCATAAATACCACCCAGACACCTACAAGAAATACGGAACTCCAAAAGATCTAAGAGATTACTTCTTCCCACTACAGTTTTCTATCTGGCGCTCCGCTTTTGTTGTCAGCAAGGCAGGCCACAAGAACCTTTTTCCTCAAAGGGTCTCGCAGGAAAAACAAACACACTCCACAAAGCAAAAGGACTTCCGCTCCACATATTTTGGCCATCTGCACAGTGGAGAAATTGAGTGGGGAAAAAAACAAGTACCAGTGCAAAATGCCCAGTTTTAATCAACCTCCTAATATCATACCATTTTCATGGTGTCATACCACTAATTTCTCCTACCTCTGAATCCTTTCTACTGACCTCCGGATCCAGGGAATGCCAGTGACATGTCAACATGATACTACCACTACTGTGCAAGTTACCCTCAAGCAATTCTCTAATCTGCACCAAGTGCTACTTTGGACGGATTGTTTTGTTTATGCCTGGAGCTTAAGTCTTTAAAAGTTATGCAAGTTAGGGCATCCAGGCTTAACCTTCAATTTTTGTGTTCAAAAGTGCAGTCTTCTTGATTTCAAATTCTTCCACATCACTGGTGGACAATTTTTACTAGTCATCTGTAAGTTTTGAAAATGTTTCCTTTAGCTGTAACACATCATCTAATACTCTATAGTAAGAAAACTTTCTGCAGAGTTAAACATATTTCAAAATGCCAATTACACAATTAAGCAGATCTCTGCAAACTGACAGCCCAGCACCTGCAGGGAAAACGAAAAAGATCAACTTTCCCCTTGTAAGTTTCTTAAAAATAGAAAGACAAGTCTCTTTTACCAACCATACTGATGCAGTTCCTTTTGTTTTGGAAAAGAAAGTTAACATGTGCAGCCTTTATACACATTTTATGATTCCTATACAAAAAAGCCCAATTGACAGAAAGGTCTCAAACTTCAAGAAACAAGACACTACGGATTTTGTGTTCTAGCTTTGTCCCTTTGTATTGATGCCTTCTCCCAACCACCTAAAAACAGAGACTAGACAGGAGTAAGGGAATAAAGGTAGGTATTTATTTGAAGGGCCTTCAAGGTACACCCTGGGGAGCCAGAGGCTGCTTTCATAGAATGGACCCAAGATGGACGACAGGTCACGAGTTCTTGACACAGATATAGGTTTGGTCCATTTGCATATCAGCATAAATTCACCAATTAAAACTTTAGCTTTTTTCAATTTCTCCACCTCTTTCATGGTCCTAGTTTACATCTTTTGGGCCTAGGACAGCCCGAGTGTCCTTGAACAGCAAGTTTAGAGAGGCTTTGTTATGTCTATCTGGCCTAAGAGAGCAGCTAACAAGCTACAAGAAACTTTAGAGTTACACACTAGGCAGTACAGGATTTGAAAAATATAGAAATTAAAACCTAAGGCATCAGTATCCCTACAAAAGCTGGTCACTGAACTGCACACAACTTGTCCTTTTTCTATATCCAGACAAAGGTTAAAGAGACTGGAGTTTGAAGGTTTTGATTTATTAGTGCTAAAATTACACTAATATCATACTCAATATAGAATAACAGCAGAGGTTCAAAATATTACTAACTATATCCTCTAACAGGTGGATTGGATGGTATGCAGCAGGAGTCGTGGGAGGACATTCATTGAAAAAGGTATCATGTAAATATTTACACATTTATTTTTAAGAAGGCTTAAGTTAGAAGCCTGTGAGAATTCAACAAATGTTAGAGATACAAGCAAACTCCACAGTTTAGATACTTTAAAAATCAGATTTTTGAAGATGTTATAAAAACAACGTCACATCAGTACCCTCTGATTTTGCAGTGACCATTATATCAAACCTTTTTAAAAACAAAATGCTCAAGAGTGCACAGTGAGACAGCACTACTCCTTATTCAGCTATACAAAAAATGCCTGGAGACACAGGTAATGGTACTGACATTCACTTATCTTAAGACTTTTCTGTAGCCCCCAAGTGCCAATAGGGCAAAAAGGAGATAACAAGAAGCATTGCCTCCTGAAAGCTACAGATCTGACCCCCAAAACCACCTTTTTTAGACTCAGTGTCTTACAGACATTAGGATGGAAGACCTTGCCTATGGAAGGCAACCCTGAAAGTGCAATGTCCTACTGAGCAGCGTTAGGCCCATGCAAACTGCACCAAGCTCAAAAGGCATCACTTCTGAGTGATGTCAAAGCAAGGCCTTGTTACTGCAGCTGAAGATAAGAAAATAAAAACAAACAAACAAACCAAAAAATAAAAGACTCACCAAAACAAAATTCATCCATTATGAAGATTAGCCAATCTTGGAAAAAAGTACTGCACATTACTCCACAGGGAGGAGTAAAAGAGACTATGCTAACAGAGCACAGAAGTGTTACACCACAGTAAAAACCAAGCCAGCATGGCTACATACACCCACTCACTCAGCCACACCCATACACCCACCCACAAAGCAAGATTCCCCCTTTCAAAAGTTCTATCCTATTCCCACTTATTTCTATGGGCTGGAAGAGACAGCAAACAGTAACTATCCTTTCAAGGCACAGACTACATCCATTTTACTTAACCATGCCCAACAGCCTAGTAAGAACAAGACAAGGTGTTCTTTAAATGCAGATTCAGAAGAGGTGAGCACAAAGCCCCACGTAAACCCAGGACTTTTTGACAGTGGCTGCTTCAGGAAGCTTTCTAGAAGAAATGTAATAGAGCACTCTCTTCAGTACAGAAATCCCTGGAAAGGAAACAGATTTCATTTTCATTCAGCCCTGACCAGACCTTTGGCACTCAAGGGTCAGAGTCACCTGAAGTTGTGCAAGCAGTGACTTACTCCCCAGAGCCTCCAAGAATAGTGGTTCAGGACAGCACATTATAAACCACCAATCGAGAACCCTTCCCTTGCTGCAAACAAATCTGCTCTATTAAAAAAAAAATGGATTATGCGTTCTTCCACACTAATTAATAATTAGTAATTTATAACAGGCAATAGGGCAATGGAGTTGGCAGAGCACTCTGTACCATCTCCTCCCTCAGGAAATTCTGTGTTTGCTCTCTGCATGCCCCACTGCCTACCCCTAAAACCACTACAACAACGCCCTTGCCCATGACTGCATTTTTTTTTCTGCAGTACAAAGTATATACAGCCAAAAAAAACCTGAGGTAAAACTCCAAAAATCACAAATATTTAAACTCAGTTATCTACCGAACTGCATCTGAGTTTCAAAGCAACATTCTGAAGTCTGATTAAGGTTTAAAGTGTACAAAAATTATAGTAACACACTTGATTGGTAGTGTTTACTTAGCCTGTTATGAAGCCAGGCAGAAATAAAGCTTAAAGCTAAAGATGTTAAAAGACAACCTTTTTCTTTACATTTTATTAGGGACCAAAAGTAATTTCTGCCTTTCAAACCCCTCCCAGCCCCTGCATTTTTTTCTTCTAGATTTTAAATTTAGAATCTTCAAATTCTGACCTTTTTTTTTCACGGAGAAAAAAGCAAGAAAAAAAGCAAGAGCTTTTTTTTTCATGGAAAAAAAAGCAAGAGCTGAGTCCTTCACGCAACAACTTGATTCCTCAGCAAATTAAGTTTCTGGAAAAGCGTTCCAAGGATTTCTTGCAACTGGATTACAAGTTAACAGGAAAACAAGGGATTTGTGGCCACTGCAGTTTTGCATGATTTAGCCCAGCAACTTGCTAATGCAAACTATTGTTATGTACCAGCATCAGGGCCACATGAAACATCTGTTTTAGTACTCCCAACCCGAACGCAGCTCCGGGACTGTCCACTTAAAATGGAAGAGTGCTTGACTACTTTAGATAATGGTGTGACAGCACAGCA
Source organism: Platysteira castanea (assembly GCA_013397175.1). NCBI lineage: Eukaryota > Metazoa > Chordata > Aves > Passeriformes > Platysteira > Platysteira castanea. Next base: position 478,249 of record VYXC01006602.1, read on the forward strand.
TCATGCCCAGCCAATTTGCTGGAAGGTTTCCTCGGAAGAAAGTGCCCACCCGCACACTGCAGAAACCAAAAGGCTGCTGCTCTTGTGACTTTCCACAATGTTAGAGTCATAACATAGAAGAAAAATCTGCACCTTGCAAACATCCAGCTTCCAAGAGAGAACACCCAACAGAAGGACAAAAATACAGGGGCTTCTGGGTGTGCTACAGAATACCCCAGCCAGGAGAAGACCGAGGAGAGCTCAGAGGCAGCAGAAGCCCCCACGCAAAAGGCAGCTAGAACGAACATAACACACAGACACCACCCTCCCATGCAAATACAGCTTGCAAAGGGCAAAACAGCTGAGGAATAATGTGCTTCCACCTTTTCATGAGTGGCAAGGAAGTTAGCTTTCTGCTAGTATTCCTGACATGCAGGAAACCTTGTAATAAATGCAGAAAGACATCACAGATAGACTGGGTGAAAAGCTTCAGTACTGAATGAACTTTGCACTCAAACACTCTTGGGACAAAGGATTTCACTGCTTGCATTTACTGCGAAGTTGAACAGCTTGTACAGCCCAGAGAGACTATCCTCTCATCACACTCGTGCTTTACCAACACCATCTGGAATCTACCTTGCTTGTGGCTGCCACTGCTCAGTCAAAACATCATGCTTCTCCTCTCATAGGCAGCCATCAAAAAACTACCATGTCACCTGATCTTTTCCTACTATTCAACTGCTCAAGGAGATAGCATTACCTCATCTTTATTTTCAGGAATGCTTACTGCTAGAGATGAAACAACAAAACAAAAGGGAAGAGGAAAAAAGCAATTCACCATTTCCCCCTGTAGTTTTAGGATCAAAACTATGGAAGAAATGTGTGTGCTAAAATGTTTCTCACCATTATCGGGAATATGGAGGGGAAAGGATCAGGTACCACAAAGTTTGCCATCTTGCCCAAAGCCCTACTCAATTATTTTTCATCTCAAAATATTTAAGTTAAACATAATTTTAAAAAAAATAAAAGCAGACAACATGGTGCATCCTCTAGAGTTGCCTACACAGTTTTTTTTCTCACAGAAATATGTGAGCCAAAAGAACATGTTACTGTTGCATCAGTAAGATGATCTAGTTTTATCTTGTACAGACAAAAGAATCCTAGAAGAATTTTGAGCCTCAGCTAAATCAGTGTCTTTTATAGTCATCATAAAATGCAAACACTGAAGACCTGTGAATGAATATATACCTGTACTTTCCAACTTCCAGGGTTTGAAGTAGAAATATTAAAAAGAAAGGTGCTACACAACAACTACAACAGTTTTTAAACTCAAAAGGAAACTGAAAAAATTACAGAAGCTTGCCAGGTGACAGAACAACATAACCTCCATCTGACTGTCCTGATTTGCCCTAACTGCTACTAATTTGCATGTTATGCTCTTGCAAAAGACAGTGCAGTGTTGACATTAAAAGTGAAACAATGACAGATAACTTATCACCGTAAAAAATGTCTAAGAGCTGGCTAAATTAAACAGGACCAGAGGGAAATTCCAAAGCCTAATTTTATCCTCTTACGTATCTAGATATATAGACATGTTTGCAGAAATATTTTCCATTCACATGATGGCTACAGCATTAATTACTATCTCACAACATTCTGCTAAACACACACACACTGACAAGTTAAATCTTACAAAAGCATATGTTTAAACAGAGTAAATCCTACACCACTGATGGTGGGGAAAGGAGACAGTCAAGAAGTGGCTTTCAGTGAAAACCAAGATGGTTTTCATGTAAAGCTCATCCACACAGTAAGCTCTTGACTCCTAGTTTACCTGTGTGATAGGTCCCCGATACCAGATTATAAAGGCAGAGGGAACAACACAATCCTATGGAGACTGGAACTTTCAGGTGATAGTATCTTGCGCAAGGCATCTTGTGGCAAGTGCTCAAGTTGCTTATATAAGCCAGCAGCTAAACAAAAATATTTGGCATTACAACAGAACAGGCAACTCTGGAGCATTCATCTCCTCACAACGCTAACAGCTAGGAGGAGCAATAGCATAACTACACATTCCAACACCCCATTTTGTAACTGCAATCATGAACTCACCAGAGCTTGCTTTAATAATTAAAAAAGGATAGGAATTAGACTTTCTGTGTAGCCCAGCTCTCCTCTTACTCACAGTACTGTCAGGCTTTCAAAGACAGTTACCTTATCTTTAATATCATGTATTCTGGAAAGTGAAACAAGCTAATTTCAAGACAGTCAAGTTTCTCTTCACACTCTATCTCCATTGTCCACTCTGCTCCAAGAGCAACCCATAATTTGCACTCATTTCCAAGTGATGCCAACTCACTTCTTGGGCTGCCTGGCAACAGGAGTTTTACTTGTAAACCTCCCTTCAACTGACACACTCCCCTCCTCCAGTACTCAAGAATGTGTGGAATAGCTGAAGCTATTTATCTTCATTTTGCTAAAGACTTTCACAAGGTGTTGAAAAAATACCAGAAAACCAACCTTGAAGCAAATCTGTGCTTGCATGCACTTTTTAGTCTTATTATGAAATTGCGTTCACAAAATAAGTTTAGGTAGTGACCTTCTAACTCTGAAGAGATTAAAACCTTATATATAATGCATAATTTTATACATACAGGCAATCAGAAGGTTTTCAATATAAATCTGTAAAAAGTAAAGCTGCCACAGGACTTTCAGAGCCTAAAATGGTAAGCTGTTCTAAAAGGAAAGCTGCCATGGATATTCAGCACTCATATTTATAATAGAAAACAAAAATCGAAACTCACAGTTTGAAAGTTGGGGAAAAAAAGCAATATGAAGGGGCTATCTAACAGCAGCAATTTTTCACTCTTTGCTTCCTTGTTTTTCCTAGAGCAATCCAGACGCTTGGCACTACTTTCAGTTGCATGTGTGGTAACAGGTGCTATAACCCATATATAAATGTTCTTAACAGACCATAATCCAGAACCAATGACACCTTGGGAAAACTACTTCATTCACAAGACTTTTAATCTCATGAAGAGTAATTCAGACTAATCTCTAAAACTTGCAAGCTGGAGCATGGAAAGAGAAAAAGGCAAAAAGAGCCCAACTACTCACTGACAGAGAATAAGCACAATGCTTTTCCTTACAGAAACTATGAAGGAACAGAATGAAACTCAAAAACATATTTCACTTTTCAGGAGAACAGCAAGCTGTCCTACAACAACATCAGAGTATCATACGAAGTCTCATAGCAGGGCAATCCTTAAGTTCTTTGCCTGCCAGGATCCTAATAAAGGTGGAATCTTATAAAGGTGATTATTTAGCCTTAAGGTAATCCAAGTTTAAAACATTGTGTTTTAAGGGTACATTGGCTTGCAAGTTTTATACCCCTGCATAAAAATGTGTACTTCACCACATCCTATGAGCCAGACACACAAACTTTGGGTTCCCCACCTCCAGTTCAGTTTCCAGATGAAACATGTTAGATGTAGCCCACCCCATCTACATAAAAAGCTTTTCATCTGTGGACTTTCCTGCCATTCAGATACCAAATTGTGTATATTCACTGTGCCGTCAAGCGTTTCTCTCTCCATTTCGCAACAGACAATCCAAAGGTTATCAAGCAAACACCAGGTGAGTCTGTACCACCCCAATTCTGTTTGTTTTGGTGAAAATGGCAACTTGCCCAATACCTGCTATACTCATCCTAGATAGCTGTGTGCTTTCCACAATGCCTCAGCTAGCAGCAAAAAACCCACACCAATAAGCCACTTTCCCTTTTCCAAGGCCCTTTACACGTGTCAGTAATGTCCACCACTGTGGTATCTAGCTATAAAGATTAGATATCACAGATCAGAGATGTGAGACAGTTCCTGGTAAGTGAAATGAATGCTTAAGTTTGCAGAGTATTTTGTAGTTCCTGATTACTAGCTTTGATTTAGTCATTGTTTTCTCTTGTTTCTTCTTGCCCCTCTCTCTACCCTTCCCTGAACCAAAGGAAAGCCAGTGTTACCAACTTTCTTCTCACCAGGCTGCAAACACACTTCCTCATCCCATCCTTGAGAGAGCATTAGTAACAGTCTATGGAAGAAGTTGAACATATTGGCTAGAGCCTTAAAACTCAAATAGAAAAAGAATTATTTAACTTGAGCCAGTTAAATGTAAGCAGCCAGCATAAAGTTTTCCTCATCAAACTCAGCACTCAGAATATCTAAGATTACATGTGCTAGCAAAAAAGTACTAATTTATTTCTCTTCAGACAAACCCGAACATACCAAAGGATTCAGCTATCTTGGGGCTGTGGACTGTGAACTGCTCATGATTCTTTGCTCTTTCTCAAGAGCTGCCAAGTGTATAAACTGTTCCCATTATTTACTCACAGATTAACAGTTGGTAAATTGGTCTCAGGGAATTGCTGAAGAATTTTCCTTATAACCATTTCCCTTGCTTACAAAAAAAAAAAAAAGCCAACCACACAACGCCTTCCACCCCCACCCCCCGAACCCTGAATGAATGTGAGAACTTCCTGCACTCAGAACAGCATGAATAGACCTGGCAAGTAGTCAGGGAGATAGTACAGGCCCATGAATGCTCTGAATTCAGCTTCTGTGCTGCCGCTAAATTAAAGGAATTCAGGAGCCTCACAAAGGCTTGGTTATTTAATTATATTATAAAATAAAAGGCTGAATCTATTAGACAGCATACGAAAGAAACCCTTTCCCGAGTGCCTGCGCAGAACAAGCAGCCCCAGTGACTCTGCCTAACCTTCTCCCTCTCCTCAGGGTGATGTCACCACCACCCTGCTGCCAGATCCAGCAGAGCTGCCGATGGTGGCAGAGCACTGCTCTACCTGCAGGCGAGAGTCCTCATCAGCTAGTCTGAGACAAGCTGTGCTTCTCTACCACGTGGGGTTTTTTACCTTTGCTCTTCACTCACCACGAGACTCGTGACACTTGCAAGCAAGCTACAAGTGTATTTATCTATGTACCTTCAACCCCTAACTACACGAACACATACATCAGCATTCAAACCCTCTTTTCACTTCAAGTGCCTTCAGTAAGAACCAAAGCACACACATTAATAAGAGTAACCAGTAAACAGCGAGATGCAAAAACTCTACTTTTTCTCCCTGATCATTACCTTCCTCCTCTCTATAACTACCAAGGAACAAATGCACTCAGCAATTTGCCCTACATGTCGTTAGGAAACAAAGTCACAGCAGCTTCCTCTTACTGAGGATTCTGTTGCTCATCAAATCTCTCAACAGCCTCACATACCCACGAGAAAATGGATAGGGCAAGAATAGCACACAGAGGGAATGATCAGAATGACCCAGTCAGAGAGCACCGTGCACTCATTTTTACAGTTCAGCTGGCCATGCCTGCTATTTGGGCACCCAGGCTGGTATACGTGAGACACCAGCACCTCATCCTTGTGCCTTGCCAGAAAGGTGACAGTCGTACATCTCACCAAATCACAGCGAAATACTCAGCGTAATGGCCTGCTGGCATGGTTTAACGAGACCTGCAACCAGCTACCATCACGCTTTTCACTAACAAGAAGGGAAGCAAATATTCACATCCAGAGCAAAGCCACCAGGCCTGCAGATAGTCCCACAGGGGTGTATTCTTCCAACCATTAGTTGCCAAAAGGACAACTGTAACTCCAGCATGGAGAAGCAAATGAACAAAAGAATCCAAAAAGACAGAACAGGATGTTCATGTATGAATGATAACACAAAGTTTGTCTAATATTTCATCAGGGAAATAAGGATATTGCACTATTTCCCTGCTACGGATGAAGACATCATTATATTCAGATATTTCTGCTACAAAAAGGTTAGTGGTTTTATAAAAATAAAAAGTGGGCATAAAAAACTTTAGGCCACAGCATTTGTTTTGGTATGGACAGCATCTACATTAGGTATGAAAGTTAGACATTACTCTCCAACCATCTTTGGACAACTACGTATTTTGCTGCAAAGCAGTATAGTCACATTTACAGAGTACAGCCCAAAGGATTTTCAACTGAGAACGTGCTATATGTGAAAATTAGTGGATATGAGCTAAAGTAAAACCTCAATGTGAAAAATGCAAAGAAAATGTGAAGAAAGATGCTGGTGCAACCAGAAATCCGTAGTTCCAAGGCACAATGGCCAAAGAACCTACTGAAGAGCATGTTAAATACCATCTCTAATTAGAGACTGCCGATGTGCACAACAACAGAACACAACTGAACTAACAATACCACATCTGGAAAGGCAAATCCCCAGCTCCAAGTGCAACATAGTTAAGAACCTCACAGAACGATGAACACATAGGTTCAAGAACAGTTCACCTCTATAAAAATTACAGTTGTTCTTGTGTTCACCAGTGACAAGGACACATAGAATCATAGAATATCCTGAGTTGGAAGGGACCCACAAGGATCACTGAACTCCCAACTCTTGACCCAGCACACAACAGCCCCAAGAATCACTTCATGTGTCTGCTAATGTTGTCCAAACACTTCCTGAACTCTGGCAGGCCTGGTGCCATGACCACTTCCCTGGAGAGCCTGTTCCAGTGTCCAACTACATTCTGGTGGTTTCCTAACATTCAGCCTAAACCTCCCCTGACACAGCTTCATGCCATTCCCTCAGGTCCAGAGGAAGCTGGAGGCTGCAATGAGGTCTCCCCTTCTCCAGGCTGACCAAACCAAGTGACCTCAGCCACTCCTCATAATGCTTCCCCTCTAGATCCTTCACCATCTTTGTAGCCCTCCTTTGGGCTCTTTCCAATGGCTTGAAACCTTTCATATATTGTGGTGCCCAAAAATGCACACTATTCAAGGTGAGGCTGCACCAGTGCAGAGCAGAGCAGGACAATCCCCTCCCTCAGCCAGCTGGTGATGCTGTGCCTGATGCACCTTAGGACGTTGTTAAGCCCTTTTGGCTGCAAAGGCACGCTCGTGACTCATATTCTACTTGCCATTGACCAGGATCCCCAGACCTCCTTCTGTGAGGCTTCTCTCCAAACTCTCATTCCCCAGGTTGTATGCACATCCAGGGTTCCCACATTCCAGGTGCAGAATTCGGCACTTATCCCATTAAACTTCCTATGGCTGATGTGCAGTCCTCTCCTGGACAGAAGTCTGAACATTGAGTTCCCAGGACCTGCCTACCAGGAATCCCACATTTTTCGGGGCTACAAGAGGAGACTCGACTTTCCCTGTCCAATACTGCCTACTCTCTAGCAGCACTTTCCTTCACAATTCAGAAACAACAACGATTGGTAACTGCATGTTTTATTTAACTTGTCTAGTTGATCATGCCTAGCTTAGCTGGTGACAGCAAACATGAGAGCAGTGCCAAATGCTGAGTCTCCTCCATGTCTGCTGTACACATTCCTAAAAAGCAGAAGCTTTAAGGATGTGCTGCATGTAATACCACTGTTTACAAGTCAGTCTAATGCCAAAGAATCAGTATATCCAATTCTAGGTTCAAAGGCTATAACAGCATGAACTCTTCTACCATTAGCCATAATTCTTACTATGCAAAATCAGCGGTTTTTTCCTTTAATTCAAATTCTTCTAACAGACAATCCAAGCCACAAGCCTTGCCTTTTAAAATCCTACATTTGCTGGAGATGGTCTCCTTGATGAAGAACATATATGTGACACAGCATTTTTTCTTTAAACAAAAAAACCCTAAAAACTTTTCAAATGCTTATTCCTGTAATATAAAGGTACAGTTCACCTTAAACTGCTTTAAGGCTCTGTTCTTTTTATCTCTTTTGACTATACTGTGCCTGATCCTACACTGTTGACATATACAGACAGAAATTGGTTGAATTTGTTATAGCCATGTGCTGTGACTCTCTGTAGAGAATTTTACTTACTTATTTTTGCAGCCCTGTGTTAGCCATGCTACAACAAATGCTCTTCTCCACAAATAATGCAGTGGTACTGTTTGATACACAGCCTTACAGATACAGGCACAGGAGAATGAGGAACACACAACGAGGCCTGCTGATACATGCATGTTGAAAAGAAACCCTTCAAAATCTTCAAGAAGAGTCAAATTGTACAAAATGGCTGAGTTGGTTAATGCAGCCAAGAATGTCCAAAAAACTTCCAGCAGAAAAAGGAGGAGGAAAGGGAAAAAAAAAAAAAAAGGAAAAAGGCTAAAAAGGGGAGAAGGAGAAAAAAAGACAAAAAGGAAAAACAGAAAAAGAAGAAAAATAAAAGCACTGCAAAAAAGACAAGTAGGAAAAAATAAGGGAAAAAAAGAAGGCAAAAGGGGTGGGAAGTATCTAGCTGCCTGTTCCAGGCTGAAAGGATCTACAATTGATCTCTGCTTGGCAATCTGCTGACACTCTCAAGACAGTGCTGTTCACAACTACGGTGACAAATCTGCATTCCCCATTTCCACAGTGTAAGTAAGTAGTATCAGTTATTTTCCAGGAACTCAAAATACATCTCCTATTAACACAGAACTGAAGCAGCAAGAGGTGCTGAAACTGCTCACACTCCAGTGGAGCACTGTACAAAGGATCACATCCCACCCAGTGTCGCAAATTAAACACCATATATACCTCAGGCTCTCGCAGACTGTTTTATCCAGAGAAATATTTACTCAGACACTCACAGAAGAATATGACCTAGTCCACTGCAGGCTACAAGGTGTCTTAATCTCCGTACTACCATATCCAGTGATACTGATCAATATATTTTCATTCTAGGTTTCAATTACAAGAAGCTGCAAGTTGCAAAATAAACTAGGATCTTTTGTCACGAACATTCAGAAAAGAAACATTCTGACGCATTTTTCTTACAAGAGACACATCCAATATGCAAACTGTAAAGCAAAATAAGTACAATAATTTAACGTACTCTTCTCGTATTAGCAGGAATTAAAGTTGTCATTTGATTAAGGAGATTAAAGATACACACACCAAGCAGTTCTCAGCGCTATAGTCTAATCTTAGCAGGGATGAATATGCTTATACAGATGATACCATTGTTCTAGAAGTCATGAAATGGAAACACTTTCCATATTTAATAGTCTGAAATGTATCACAATAATCTGTTTATTCACAGGGAGTATACAGACTGTAGGTTCTAATTTAATTGATACAGACATGGGACATGTTTTTGATGTCACCAAACAAACCCACCAAAAACAAAACAAACAAACAAGAAAGAAAAAAAAAAAAGAAGACATCCCCAGCAACTTCCCAGAGTTTGGACATTTCAAATATTTTCAGTCAGTCCTTTCTTTTATTAGCTAGGACATCCAAGACAAAAAGGTTAACTGCTTGCTTTGAAAGGAAATAAACTCAGGTCTACTTCTAAATAATAAATTTTTAATCCACACAACCATACTATGAGCTCCATGCTTTTACCAAGACAGTACATTAGAAGTCCTCAACTCAGGAATAATTTTGTATAATTACTATTACACAGTTTTCAACAAACTCCTGTTGGTATTTCTGAAATGTTAAATTCCATCTCCCACACATACATGATTAACTTCTCTTTGAGACACATCCTGTTTGCAGCCTTCAAAGTATCATGCTTTAGTGTTTGTGGCCACAAAATACTGGTACCAGAAGAAACCAAGAGCTCCTAGACTGTTAACTTCAATTCATTAGACATGATAATCATCTTCCAGATATTCCACCACTTCAGTCTTAACACTTTGTCATTAACTTTTTTATTTCAACAGACAAGCTTGATAGCATGAAAGCAAACAGATGTAGATGCAGAAAGTCAACAGTGACACACAATGATTATGTCTGAGACAACCTAGTAAGTTTCATAAATAAAATGATTGCTCACTGATGTCCCCTAGAGGTCCGTCTGTCCCACTAAGTAACACACAGAAGAAGGAAAAATACCCTTCCTCCATCACTTACTAGTCCTGCACTTCGGTCACAACAACCCCACGTGGAGCTACAGGCTGTGGGCAGAGTAGCTGGAAAGCTGCCAGGTTGAAAAGGACCTGCAGGTGCTGGTTGACACAACTGAACATGAGCCAGTATGTGCCCAGGTGGGCAAGAAGGCCAATGGCATCCTGGCCCAGATCAGCAACAGCGTGCCCAGCAGGACCTGGGCACTGATTGTCCCTCTGTACTCGGCATTGGTGAGGCTGCACCTGGAATCCTGTGTCCAGTTCTGGGCTCCTCACTGCAAGAAGGACATTGAGGGGCTGGAGTGCGTCCAGAGAAGGGCAGCGGAGCTGGTGAAGGGTCTGGAGCACAAGTCTGCTGAAGAGCAGCTGAGAGAGCTCAGGTTGTTTAGCCTGGAGAAAAGGAGGTTGGGGGGGGACCTTATCACTCTCTACAGCTGTCTTGTGAAAGGAGGGTGTAGCCAGGTGGGGGGTGGTCTCTTTTCCCAGGCAACAAGTGACAGGACAAGAGGAGATGGCCTCAGGCTGCAACATGTGAGATTCAAGTTGGACATCAGGAAGGATTTCTTCACTGAAAGGGTGGTCAGGCATTGGAATAGCCTGCCCAGGAAGGTGGTGAAGTCACCATCCCTGGAAGCATTCAAGAAACAACAGGACATGGCACTTAGTATTTAGTTGGCATGGAGGTATTCAACCAAAGGCTGGACTCAATGACCTTCGAAGTCTTTTACAACCTTAACAATTCTATGAATTGGAGTCAATAATCATAAAATAACTCATGATATGGAGTCGCTGGTTCATCTACCAATTATGTAATAAGCAAGTAGATTGCATGCAAAGCTCTGCTGCTTGTAGGACTCTAAGCGCAAACACATTGCTCCTACTATCTTCTGTAAGGAAAAGGTTAGCGAGGATCTGACAGTAAGACAAAGCAAGTGCTTCAATGAGAACCACAAAACGCCATTGTACACATTCTGATCAGAAAACCCACTGTCCACTTAGATACTTACAATTTTCAAGGCAGCTTCAAAACTGATGAGAGCAGCTCCTCCATGGCATGTATAAAAGCAAAATTGTTGCTGGTAAGAACTTGCAAGCTTTTCTGTACCATTTATATTAGAGCCAATAATAGTTTGAACTAGGCATAGTTATTGTTTAAAGAAGCATGCAGCTTTTCCAAAGGAAAAGAGTCAGTATTATTCTCATCAACTGAAGGTGCCTGAATCACAGGTTTTGTTCTACCCTTAATGCTGCATCTACAATTCTCTCCTCCCCAGAGCACACATTCAGAAAAGGAGTGGTCTGCTACTTATCTTAATTACAGGTCTTACTATCTCTTTCTCTTTGGACACAAAGCTTCATAAATCGAACAAACAGGAAGAGAAACTGCATTCAGATTACATAATGAGGTTTATGTAAATCACACCTACAGCCCAGGGTCCTGAACTTCAAAGGCATTCCAGCTCCTCGTTACCCCTTGGATCAAGGCCCATTGTTTTGTCTTTATTTAAATCAGTTGGCATGGCATTTGGAGTGCTTGCAGATGAGAGGGACTGGTTCAAGTGGCTATTATGGGGTTTTGAGAAATATGACTACAATCCAGAGCCTAGTAATGTTAAAGATTCCCCTTGCCACTGCATAAAACCGAGAACAATTAATACACCCTGCAGAGGAACAAATTTACCTCTGGTTCACAAAACCATGTTGAGTTAAACTCTAAAAATCTTGCCCACTTACACAATTTTCATTTTCCTTCTACCAATAACTAGATAAAACTGGAGAGAAAAATCCCCTGAAACTCGGTATTTTGCATCAATATGTAAATATCTATTCTTAGCTGTCAAATCCAGGAATACAGAGTTAGTTGAGCAAGGAGTATCTTCAGCATGCCCCCAAATAAGTCAAAGCCAGCTGGAAAAAATCTTACTTCCCTATCGACAGAAAAAACTTCAAAGAATAGTACTCTACACTGTGAAATTAAATGCCTTCACTCAGAAGGTCTTTCTTCCTGACTTTACATTTGTCATTTTTAAACGCAATGTCCTCCAAAGAACAACTTTTGCCCCCTAAATAATGGGGGAATGGAACAGGAAGGGGGCTACAAAACCCCCAAGAGATTATGTACCATTCCCATTCTTCCACATATTTAACCACATCCATGGGAGCAGAAAGTCTCAGCCACCAGACCCTGAGGGTCAGAACTAGCTAGCTAACCAGGGAAGCAAAAGGAATCCTGGTTGGGGCAACTGGCATAAAAAACCTGGACTATGCACTTAAGTAACAAAATGATTTTACGTGGCGGTGGCAGGGAGTACAAAGGGTACTGACCACATCCATGGTGAGTAACAGACGAGACCCCAAAGGACGATTACTGACAGTGCCTTTTTTAATAAAAAGCAAACACCACAGCGGCTGTGCCAGCAGAGACATCACAGAAAACCAGTTCTACTATTAATTTTGCCTACCTGAAATCCTGAATGGAACTTCAGCAGAACACAGTATTTTCACTCATTTAAAACCCACATACATCCCTCCGTGATGGACAACAGCTGCTGCATTCCAAACAGCAAGTGATGTCTTTTCTTTACGTGTAACAGTTTATCACATAGCACACATAAAATAAAAAGTAAACTAAGAGTTAAATAAAATGTATCATAAATAATATTTAAGCTTGAAATTCTCAGATACCTAATGTGACTTCAGTATACAATGGCAATCAGTGGGAAAATGTTCAATTAGAATTTGCCACGAGTTATTTTTAGAAAGCGGTATCTATGTTAAGATACCACAGTGGATAAATGCCAGCCGAATTGAAAAAATAACTAGTCTACAACGAATACAGGTTATTTTCTAGTGAAAAATGTACAGATTATACTCACAAAAAAGGCAACGCTACAGCTAATTCAACTGTCCAGAAAAGCTATTTAAGGACAAAAGTTACACAAAGAATAAAACACAGCACTTCAGAATGAAGCACAAAACTGAAAAATCTAGCATTTTCACAGAATTTTTCTGCCATAAAATCTATAGAGCTTAACTACCTCAAATCTGTACATAACTCTGACACTACCTCTCAGATTATTTTCATAAGCAACATATCACTGGGGGTTTTTTTAAATGAGGACCATTGTTCTCCTGTGATGTTTCTTAAATATCCTGTGAAGAGCTTAGTGTTTCAGAATTCCTGTCTTAGAGGCAAATATAGAAAAGGAAACACTCATTTTTCAGCAGGTTTAGAACATTTTAGTTGTTTATGAAGGTTCGTTGCATTTCTCTTAAAACATTTCAGAGAAGGAAAAACTAAGATGGAATCACATGGTTAAGACAGTGAAGTTTACAAACCTGAAGATATTTTGGTACACCCCGCCCCACCCTTTTTACTGCAGTTTCCCTGCACAAATTGCAACTGACTTCAAGCATCAAAATCCATTCCATTTGAATACACACACACACAAAATATTTTACCAAAATACCCTCAAAGGTAACTGCAGCATTCAGTTCTCTGGGTTAAAGAATACAGTTATTACACAGCTACTCCAGACAAATGGCTTCCCAGAGTGCAAATCCTCATTTGAGTGAAAGTTCTAAAATAGAGCAATGAAACTGACACAAGGGAAGCTGAAAACAAGTACACGAGCACTTTGATCTGATCTAAAATTCCAGTGTGCCCCATTCCACAAGCAGTGAAATAATGAAACACTGATGACTAAGTCAAACTATCTTTGCTTCTGTCCAAGGCAAATAGAAGGTCAGTTTTTGGTTTCTTTTGCTTTTTCCCCCCCTAAATTAATATACTAATAGCTTAAATAGTTACTCAAAATGATCACCCCTTAAACGCAGAGGGAAATGAAGCTGTAAGCATATGAGGTACAGGCTCCCTCCAAAACAAAAAGCTAAGTATAACAAGTAGCAATCTCCGGGATTTCCATCTCTAAACTTCTATTTTATGGAATTCTACATGTATATACTTTCCAAATTGACCTGCTCAAGCAGGTTGTCTTACACTTGCCTCTTTTCCACAGGATCACTTAAATAACAAATGAGTATCTCTTTATATTGTTTTATAAAGAGATTTTTTAAACTATAAAAGTAGGTTTTGATAGTTAAGAAGTACACACCAGCTGCTAACACTGGTTCTAATGAACCCTTTTTTTTTGTACTATTAAGCAGTACCTTCCCAAGAGCCACATAGTGCTTTAGATGCATAGCAGTCTGTCAGTGTCCTAACAGAGCAGATGGATGCGTTAATTACAGAAGGGCTTTTAGGTATATCAGCAATTCCATCATAAAGATGATATTTATGTACAGTTAAAAAAAAAAAGAGAGGGGAATAATTGGTAAAAAAATGCAAGAGGGACAGTATCAAAAAACATTAAGAGAAGAGAAAAGAAAAAAGAATGCCATGTTCTGTGCTGCAGCAGTGAAGAAATTCAGCTCCTGGATGTACCAAACTAGGTACCACGTATTTAGTGTATATATAGTAACTGCTATGTACATCACACTAAAATCTCCCGTGTCGGTACTTAACACATACTTAAGTTATGGATGCTAGCCAGGAGTACAAGAGAATTTAAAAGTTGTAAAAACCATTGTACTTAACAGCTGTCACATACCAAAGCTCAGCTGCGGCTGCACGAGCATTCCAGCATTATCTGCACGGCTTCTCCTGCGCAGGAGCCCTGAGAGCCCCGCTGAAAGCTGCCTACCTCAGAAAGACCCCATTCCAACAGGAGATAAGCAAACGGCTGTGCGCATGAACAGGTGGAGCCAGCAAAGGCACTGCAACCATTTTAAACTTTCCCGCAGAACAGGACTAGAAATGTCATTACCTTGGGACCGACATGGACCAAGCCTGGATTTAAACTGCTGTGTAGCTGAAATGTGAGAGTTTCCCAAAGAGGCAAGTTTTAGGCATTACTTTTCTCTGCAGGAGACACCAACACATAAACGATTACAAGGTAAAAGAATGTTCATCCAAATCACATTAGGAAGAAAAAAAAACCAGGATCATAGCAGCCCTAGGTAGAGGTGTTTTTCCTTTCGGTTTCACACAAGTTCACGGAGACTTCCCCTGTCCAATCACACCTCCAAAAAGACATCCATTCACATTAATGTGAATTAATTCCTTTCATGTTAAAGACATTAGATGTCAGAACTATGTCAGTACTGCAAAAGCAGCTCTTTAGGGCACAACTGTTCTCCCACGCTCAGTTAATAATAAAAAGTGTCTCTGTCATGCTTCCCCCCCATAATGTCACTCAGTCACCTTAAATTGAGTTTATCAATGTATTAAATAGCTGAACTGAGTTGTTCACCAAGTAGCACAACAAGCAGCCAGCAATTCAATACATTTCACATTCCACAAAGCTCTGCATTGCCAGGCCTCTGGCACCTTCTAAACTACGCATCTGAAACTGTGTTTCCATTCATCTAGCTGTAAGTCTTAGTACCAGCCCAACTAAAAGGTGCACTCTCTTTAAAAAAGGCAAGCAAACATAATTGCTCAGAGCACTGCAACTGATTCTGACACTGGATATTCCCACTCTTTTCTTTACTGGACAGAACAACATCCCTTCTAATGTACTTCAAGACCAAGTCAGATTAATTTTTCTTCACAGCTTTCTAAAAGGCCATGTGAGCCAAAAGGATCTCTTCCCAAATAATATCTGACAGCCAGATGCAAAATTAACACCCCTATTTACATCTGGCATTTCTTAGTATTCTGCCTATAGGCAGTCATCTACTGAAAAAGTGATATATTTGACGACACTGGCAGGTGCAGAAGCCCTATGTCGCATTAGAGGGCAGAGAATTTAATGGTAGCCAAGTGCCAGAATCAGAAACAACATCACCTTTCAGCACTAAAACAAAAAAGCCTCAAACATCCATTGTACTGAACCAGTCTTAAAGACCAGGATCACGTTACTCACACTCCTTGTCATGCAGAAGCTCCAGAACACAGCACCGCATATAATTCCATGCTTATTTTTGATCTAAAACAAATAAGCAGTTTTGCAGCTTTAAATTAGATTGTTCTATCAGTCTCTTTTCCCTTCTACATGCAAATTATAGGGAAGTCAAGGCCACCCAGACAACAATTATTTTTACAGAGCAATAAGGAATACTATAACTTGTTTGCAAGAAGTCTTCTGGATCACAGCCACTCTTGAGGTTTTAGGAATAGTTTAGGAAGTCTGACCTGATCGGTCTCCCAGCAACAATATCATGACTGTAATTGCACTGTGGATTCTTACATAGTACCATACATCAGTCACACAGATCTCAGTAGAAAGCTATTTAACCATATCCTTTTAAATAAAGATTAAGTATTTCAAACCTTGAGGACATTATCTTTAGTTAAGATAGATTTCAACAGAGAGAAAAATTGACATGCCTGACCAATCACTAATGCCCAGTTTTACTCAAAATGATGTTACCGGGAGTAGGATCAGCCCCTTAAAGCTGTAAGGGATTTTGTTTTAGCAGTAGTGTTATCTGTTTAATGCTTAGAGTCAAGACACTGACTTGAGTGTCAAGTGACTTGAGTGACTTAGAGTCAAGACACTGATTCTTGACTTAGAGTCAAGAATCAACCACATTCAGGCTCTTAAGGGAGAAAATGAGAGGAGACTCAAGAATAAACATGCACTAACCACATTTTGAAACAAACCAAGGCAACGTACAGGAAGAACTTTTACCTTCTTAGTGTCCCATTTTGGTTTTGAGGATTTTAAAAGACCAGATATTTAATTTACAGAATATTTGTGGACTGCTATTTATTAAGAAAACTGTTTTGTCATAGCAGAAAAATCTGATTCTCTGCAGTTCTCCTAGCAATAATTTTTTTAATCTGTGTTTTTCAGATTCCACAGCAGGAGAAATTACCAGCCTACAGAAATCACTAAAACTATCTGCTATACTGTCTTATTTGGAATTTGTAGCCATTTCAGTACAGTCATCTTCCAGTCTTAAAGCTGTCTCTCCTCAGAAATAATAAAAAAACACCAACATCATCACTTTGCTCTCTTCTTCTCTCCCCACTCCAAGGGGATTAGGTGGAAGAATTCCTTTTAGAAGCAGTGCAATAAATACAACCTAGGTTTATGCCATTTCACATCAGTACAAGACCAATATCACCAAATCCTACTGAGACAGCTTGCAGGAAATTACAGGGATAGAGATGCTAGTGGTTCTCTATCCACTGGGACAAGCCAGGCCGCTTAAATCAACGAAGTCCTAGGCAAACAGGAAATCACTGTTTTAAAGCTTTCCTTAGGGTATGATCCTGGAGGATCATTTATTAAAAAGGTATTTCTCCTAAGCAAAACACTTAACTTTGGGGCCAAAAAAACCACTCCATTTCTAATGTAATTTGGTGTGTATTCTTTTTAAGTGTCTCTCCTTCCCTCCCTTTCATCTTTGGGTTGTGTGTGTATAAAATAAGGAAGCAGAGATAACTTGCCAAGACAGTTACATAAAATCAGTATGATTACATGTCAGTAATATTTTCTTAGCTGTTTTTGGCTGGTCTGGTACGTTAGATGCTGCAACCTTTCTGTTACAAGCACCTGATCACAGGTGTTTTAGATGTTGATCACAGATCCCCTCAAAGAGATAAGGATTTCAAAAAACGCTGCACTTTTGAAGTACAGAGGCATACTTGTTAGCATATGAACTTGCGTAAGAAATTTGCATTAATTTAATCCTATGTATGCTCACAGAAATACTGTTCTACTTGGTAGTTTTGTACAAGGAAGTCTAAAATGTATGAGCTACGTTAGCAGTCAAGTTGAGACACTGAAATAAAACAGAGTTGGAACATCCCCATTTAGCATGTATAATTAATCATTTAATGCATTAACACTACATGCAAACAGGCTTAACTGTGTGTAAGACTTTGCTGTGTTTCCTGATTGTGTTTTCTTTAGAACACATCCTGTTAGAAAAGGAGGCACGCAGCTGTCCCAATTTAAAACACGTGTGTGCATCCCCATTTAATGGTGGAGTGGGACTGGAAATAAAGGAAGCAACATCCCTCCCAGCATCACCTGCTGACTTCCATCCTCAACAGCACAGCAGAGAAACACAAAAGACCACAATCATCATCTGAAAAAAAGTATTTTAAGCTACTTTCTAACCCCAGTGCATCTAACCTATTTCTGTCAATTCCTTCAACAAATACTACTTTTGCACTTGTTATGCCAGGGTCATTGTACAATCAGAAAAATCTGAAGAAAAGCTGAATCGACCACTTGCCACCACTCCCACATTCTCTTCTGAATAAAGAAGGGCACTTATCCAGCGTACTATTCTTCTTCCCACCCCACCATTACCGACTCCATTTGACATTCAGCGGAATTCACTCGAGAAAAGAATCTCTGTATTTTTCAGAGTTAAAGCGCTGAATTCTCACGGTTCATTGAAAGACCATTCTGCTCAGCCAACCCAAACAGGGGATGGATGGCATGTACTACTTTGCTACCGTGACCTCATCTTAGAATATCACATTTACCTATTTCACAGGAAAACTTACAAGGTATTTGAGTGCATACTTGGACATTAAACAATTCCTTCTTTTTGAAGAGATGTACAGGACAGTTAAAACCCAAGGAGTTCCGAGATTACAGTAAGTCTTTTACACCAACCAACTCAACTGACACACAAGGTATTTTTAAACCTCCCTAAAACTGCAGAAGGTTGCATAATTAAAACGTGGGAGCTAACTTTTCCACCCAACACTCCCAAAATTTTGTACTGTATGCTGTAACAGCAAAGCACCATTACAAGGCTTCTCCCTTTTCATTATAAAGGTTTTGACCACCCCACTTCCAAAGACCATCACCTGTGCTTCCCTACTTCTCTCGCTTACTGCCTCAGTCTCTCAGTGAAGTCCCACCACTCTAACGGGAAAAACTGATGCCAATAACGCGGAAAGCCAAGTGCAGCGTTCTGTTTGCAGGAATGCACCGCTCTCAGCTCAGGCATCTGCGTGCCCTGTACTGTTGTAACCTATTTCAGGAGCAAGAACTGCGCGGGACTTCCCCTAGGGAGCGAGCCGGCCGTGCCCGCGGCTCCGCGATGGGGCGGCTTCGGCGCACCCCGGAGCGAGCACGGAGCTCCGCTAAACCGTGAGCGACCTGCCGGCATCCCGCAAACACTTGGAACAGCCTTCGACCTCCCGTGCCCGGCAGCGGCACCGATGCAATTCCTCGTCACTAGGGAAAGCAGTAGTAGATTAAGGCTGATTTAACCTCGAACGCCCAGTGCCGCTGCTGGGCAAGGGAAAACAACACAAGCGCGACCTCCATTACCGAGCGCTGAAGGGAGGGGAGGCTGCCCCGGGCACAGCGCTGGAGCAGCCGGAGCGCCGCTGACACCGCGGCTTCTCCAGGCAGCCGGCTCGGGGCAGCGCTTCCCGCCGCCGCCGGGGACCTCCCGCCACGGCCCCTCCTCGGCGCGGCGACACCCGCGGGCCGCCTTCCCGGGACAGGGGACAGCCCGGCGGTGGAGCAGCGCCCAGCCACCCGCACGCCCTCCGCTCACCCCGGCGCCCGCCGCGCCGACAGCCGGGGCAGTGGGCGCGGCTCCCGCCCCTTCCCCACGGTCGTCCCCCCGCGCCCGCTCACCGGCGTAGAAGCGGATGAGGCAGCCGGTCTCCGAGTCCATGCCCTCCTCCTGCACCCGCCACAGGTCCCGGAAGCCCAGCTGGGAGAGGTAGTCGTTCTGGATCTGCAGCGGCTTCTCGTGGGCCTCCAGCCGCCGGCTGGTCTCCCCGTGCAGCTGTACATACAGAGCGGGCGGCCCCGCTGGCTGCTCCCGCCCGCCGGCCGCACCCGCCGGCACCCCCACTGCCCGCCCCGGGGACAGCTCCCCCGGGCAAGGGGGGCCCCGGCCCGGCCCCGCACCTGCTTCTTCCACCCCGTCGGGGGGCGCCGGCTCCACCTCCAGC
>VYXC01006602.1:499561-535021 GCA_013397175.1 Platysteira castanea
ACACAGCGTGACTCCCAGCCGGCCCGGGCGGCGCGCGGGGGCCGCTGGGGGCTGTAGTCCCGCGGCGGCCGCAGGTCCCGGCAGTCCCGCGGCTTCCCGCCGGCTCCGGGGCCGCAGCCGGGAACACGCTGGAAGTCGCGGCGCTCCTCCGCGCTGGCCCGGGGAGGCGGAGCGTGCCGCCGCCGCTCTGCGCGGCGCGGGGCTGAGTCCGTGCTAGAATTATTCCAGGACTTTGTCCCGCGCTCCGTGTTCGTATTCCTTAGGTCTGGTCAGAGGGTTTTGCGGGTCCAGTGACCGCACTCACCCCGCTCTGCCCAACCTGACACCTTCTCCTCTTTGCTGCCTCGGCGCATAACCCAAGCACTGAGCCCAGGCGATCTGCCTCTCTGAAGAGGGAGATAATTTCTCCAGATCCAAGATGGAGAGTTACATGGAAAATGGGTGGGAAACACATATGTGTATAGACGCACACATACCGTAAAAAGAGCTGCTCTGTGAGTAGACGCAGAGAAGGTTTCAGTGCCATTAGTCTGTCATTGCATTTCAGGGACTAAAATTACCTGAGATGCCTACTTGTAGAAAATTGCTGAGAAGCACCCATTAAATAGAAACATTATTCGAGAAAACACCTCCCATGATTTAAAACAAATTACTGAAAAGGGAAATTAGAAACAGATACATTCAACTAGCAGTGTAAACGTGAGTTTTTACACTGCATGGACACCGTACCATGGAATTCGGAGAAATCTCTCATGCTCCTGGAGATGTTTTAGCTGAGTAATGCCGGCTGGATGGGGCTGTAACTACCCGAGGTCTCTCCTTTTTAATACATTTTGTAAAATCACAGTGAAGCATCTTGCCAGATATTCATCAAAAACGCAATAGGCTGCAATAAATTGGGAGTTCTGGGCAATTGACCAGTTACGTCAATATTAGGGGAGATAAATCATCACCAAGATAAACTCTTAGTGAAACATAATTTTTACTTGGTCGGTCTTTTCAGTGTGCATGTATAATGTATGAACCATAAATAAACCAGAACCATAATAAAATTAGGGTTTACCTCTCCTAATAAAACATTTCTCCTTACTTCCACATTACTGTCTTCATACCACATAGAAGCAGATGAAAAGGGCACAGAAAACAGGTATTCCCCAAAGAACTTACAATGGAATCATGTAGCTACCTTTTAAAATTTTTTTGTAACAGCAAAGCTGATGTTTACCTGTGTGTGAAAACCACCCACTTTCTGAACAGAACAATCTGAAAATTAATGTTGGTCTGATTGTGGAGTTCGGGGTGAGTCGCATCTACAGCTGCAGTCACCAGCAGGAACATCTCTGGAATTCAAGAGCACAAAGTGACCAGCAGCACAGGGCCATTAGAGGCTTAAACTGGTGCCCAAAACCTCCTCTGACAGTAGCGGCACGCAGCAGAAGTCAGAACTGAGAATATGAGCTCCATTCTGGCTGCTTCATACATTCTCATTTATTTCTACTGCTTTGCACCACCCTTGTACCACCTACTTCATGGAGGTTACACCAGGTCCCCTGATTTAAATGTGTGAGAGAAATGTTCTACATGCAAACAGACACACACACACACACACACTCAGAAGAAGGAGACAGCAAGCTCTAGGGACATTATTATTAATGATAATACTTGAAATGTTTCTAGCAAACAGTTTCTAGCCCTTCTCTGGAGTAGCGAGAGAGAGCTACCTTTCTCAAACTGTTCAAACACCTGAATGTTCATCCACACACAGGAAAAGTCCAGAACACAGAACCAAAGAGAGGTCTCCTGGGGCTTCCAGTTTTCTCCCTTGTGGATGGAGATACCGCATCCCACATTAGTGAGGTTCCCCTAACACGGCAGATAAACAAGCTGAACATCAGTTTGAACTGAGCTCAGCTGATTTGTCCTCTGCCCTAACTGGAAGACTGTCCCCAGGCCACCCTGTCCTCCCTGTTGGGAAATTCCTCCCAGTTTTCAGCCTGAATTTTACACATGGGTAGTCTGTGCACATTTGCTCACATGCCAGCATTGCATTGCCCTTTGACTCGAATAGCTGTGGTTTTTCCGAACTCCAGAGCCTTTACCCAAGGTGCTTAGAAGCAGCAACAGTATTCCCTGGCAGGCTTTGTTTTCGCGCTTAGGAAGACTAAACACACTCTTGTTGCGTCCTCTGAGGAGATAGTTCACATAGCATAGGAATACACAGTTGAGGTCATTTGGACAGCCTTGGGTCAGATCTTCCATGGGGTGGACTGGTATAGCCACAGCTCTGGAATTCCTCTGTGAGTCCACACGGAGCAGCCTCCCTCTGGGATACAACTCGGAGAAGTGGCCGGGGACTGAGCTGACCTCGCTCTCCCTCTTGCCAGGCTAACTCACCGCTGCCAGCAGCCCTACTCATGAGCGGCTCTATGCAATTAAAAAACAAAGTGGCTATACTAAAGTCCTAAAGACCCTAAACAGCTGGCTGGGAGGAGGGGGGGAAGTTGTTGGATTTATCTCTGCCCTGTGAAATTTGCTCAGGAGCAGAAGGCAGCAATGAGACTCCCGGCATCATGTGAGCCCTGAGTTGAGCCGTGAAGAGAAAAGGGAGCGTGCGGTCGATTTTCATATTTTGCTGAATACGAAGGCGGCAGTTTCTGTAGTGGCCTAGCACCTCCAAATGTTAGCAGTACCCAGCCTGGTTATTTTTGCATTATGCAGGGAAATGTGCTCAAAATCTCTAAGTATATGCATATTTAAATTGAACTCTCCAGCTTATGAGAAAGCTCTGCTATTTTCCACTTCCCAGTATCTGATATATACTCTTAAACTCTCCTGAAATTGTGAATTTTGACAGGGATTAACTGGTGTTGTCAGACATGGGAATGGAGTTTATGAAATTGATGTTTGTCAGGAGGAAGTGGAAGGATGAAATACACATTTCCCTTTTCTAAGGTTGTATTGATGACAGCTGTTTGGAAGACAGGTAAAATGAAACAGGGTGGTTTGCAATTTGCAGTTTTCCAACCAGACTCTGGCGACCTTGAGGAGGAGTTGGCAACAAAAAATGAGGGAATAAAAAGTAATTTATTGGAGGTTACTATAAATGACTCCATACCAAAACTCTTTATATTGAATGAACAAATTATACATTCCCACACACAGGTGCTGGAAAATGCCCGAAGGTCTTGAAGCCACATGAAGACTTTTGAGGACAATGTTACATCCAGAGTTACCAGACCTTAGCTGAAATCCTCACAGAGGCTGGAGCTGTTGTGATCATCACTGCCTAAATTTCTGCTGGCAGCTGCTCCAGCTACAGCAGGAGGCATCAGGCTGCCGTACACATCCCCGGAGCTGACTGAGTAACATTCAGGGTGCTTGGAGTGTGTTAAGTCCTGCTCAGCCTCTTCTGAAGTCTGCCTCCCCCAATTCTCACAAATTCCTTTAAAGCCCTCAGGGATACACTGTGCTGTTATTAGATGTTTCTGCAAGGGAAGGGACAGATTATGAGTGTCAGCTGATGTCTTTGGTTTTCCTTACTCTTTCATTATGAATGTAGAAGAGAGGACCAGGTCCAGCTTTGGTTCCTATTACTGCCAATTCTATTCTGTTCTTTGTTAACATTATACCACTTCATTTCTGGTAATGTCTTGGTTTAGCTACAGTTAATATTTGTCAGGCAATTCAATGATGTCTTATTTGTTCTGTCTAATTTTTCAGAAATGTCGGCTGCAGTGGGATAGTAAACAGCTTTTGTAGACTCAGTTTTACCATGAACTATACTCAAAGGGAGTTTTTTTGGTTATATCAAATAAGCAGTGAATACCCAGTTTCAGTTTTGTTTTCAAAGATATCATTGCAAAATAATGTGCCATCATTAAACAGGAATTGCTTAATCCCCAGTCCTTTACTACAGAAAAATTGACTGACAAGTCAATTCTGGATCAAAAGCTGAGATGAGCACTGAGAAATGCTAGCATATTTATACTTTCTCTGCTATAAGTCATCATCAGTGATGCTTCTAAATGTTCATCTGTGTTTCAAGAAGGTATGAATCACTTTGCGATTCCAGTTGACATGTGAAGGTGGGGAGGGAGCTTAGAAAGGAAGAATTTAATGTCCTTCAACCCTGCAGAGTGTTAGGGAGCTTACTCAGCTCTCTTCTTTAGTAGCCTGTTTCTGTAGTAAGGGAGAATTTTTCTACAGATGACAAACCAAGAGGCTTATTTCAATGTCAAAATGCTGAAACAAAAGACATGTGCTGCTGTATGTGTAATTCAAAGACCAGGAGATGGATGAGCTAAGGGACCATTTCAAATTAAACAATATAATAGGAATAACCTTCTTTCTAAAGAGAAATTAAATGTTGTCATATGGAAACTGTTCTCAAAATAATATTTTATCAGTAGGGATTAATTTCATTTTTTGAAATGCTAGGTATGCACCTGTGACCCTCATTCATATTTGCAATTGCCACAGCTGTAGGAACAAATTGGATATATAGATAACAAGGAACTGAAATGTTATGCTGATTGCTGCTCCAGCTGTGAACTTGAGCACAACAGTGTGTGTATGTTCTGTGGCTGTTGTGCTCATCTTGGTGTGGTAAGGCCTTCAGTGTAGTAAGGTATTTAAGATATTCAGGGAAACTTTTACTTTTAAAAGTGTTCTTATATTGACAATGCGATTAAGAACTATTCTTGAACAGGGAAGTTTCCATTACTCAATGCCTGAAATATAATTTAAAGGCTGTAAGTGATCTTATAGTTGCTCTTTTGTTTATATATTCAGTAACACTGGATTCTTATGACTTGGGAGGTTATTTGTACCTACAGCTCCCTAAATAATTTTCAGCAAGGTTTGATCTGTATTTCTGATTCCAAAACCACTTCCATACAAGTAATATCAACACTACTACATGTTCTTCAGCAGTGCACTTCAAAGCACGTTACAAACGTGAGTAAGTGTAAATATTTTCATAGCACGGACAGAGGAGAAAACAGGCAAGTACCTTCTTGGCTGCACATTAGACCCCTCTCAAGGTGATAGGCACAAGTCAGGTCCCCATGTTCTGAAAGTGGAGTACCAGGCTGTGAAACTTCCTTCTTGCTGAACTGGAGTCCTGTCCCAGCTCCCTCTGGGCAGAGGGGCTGGAGCCGGGAGCGGAATCCTGCTGTAAGGTTGTTCAAGTGACAGAGATTCTCACTTGCAGTATTTGGCCACTTGAATTTCAGTGTCTTGTAGAGCTAAGCTGGATTGTTTTCAACAAGGCAGGGTTTTCCTAAGCCATCAGCAGCAGTGTGGTGTGGAGATCCTTTGATTACACAAATGTCTCCTGTTGTGACATGCAGAGGCTGGGCTCTGTTAGCATTGCAGTTAAACAGTCAGGAGGTGCAGCTTCCTTAGCAAATTTTGGAATTTCTTCTCCAGCACAAACTTCTTGTTCCTGTCACATGAAGAAAGAAAGGAAACAGCAGCTCCTCCACTGCAGTTCAAGGCAATGAGCAGCTGATGCTGAGTTAACTGTACGGCTGAAAGTCACGTGCAGGGGAAACAAACTTGAGGAAAAGGAACCCCAGCTTTGTTATACCTGGATTGATTACAGGTCTATGTTATCCATTCTAGTGTTATGTTGAATGCCATGTTAAAATTAAACCAGTATTTTACAGATTTTGCTTTTAATTTGTGTTGATACTGTTTGCAAAGCCAGACCTTGTAATTGCCAGTAGACTCATCAACCCCATACACTAATCCTCTTACTGTGTCTTCAACTCTTCCATTTTAAGCTATTTGTTTTGTTTGTTTCTTTTTTAGAGAAAAAGAGCTTTGCTGCCTGTTAGATATTAATGCACTAAAAGATTCTCTTCCAGAACTTTATAAATCCTTCCTTGCAATTATTTATTTTTATCTTTCTTGCTCATATGGCGTCTTAAGCCCTTTTTGTTTCAGAGCTCTACAACTCCTCAAGGTACAGTATTCATCACTACTGATAGAGATGGATTAACGTGGATTCATTAAGCTGCAGCCAACACAGTGACTTGAATGTGATGGTTTTGCATAATGCCCTAAATAGCATGACTGGCGCATTTGAAGTGACCCAAGAGATTCCAACGTTTTTGGTATCGGCTTTTCACAAGGTTAGTCATCTCCCATTAATTCCCTTGTAAATATCTTAGAGGATACTGTCTGTTGTTTAAAGGCTGTGCATAAAGGTCTTTCATGTGAGACTGAGGATATGTTTCCGCCATACAGCAGGTTTGGCAACAAAGTTGGCTTAGGAAGGTCGTGCCCCTACTTACTTGTATTTGCCTATTCTGCATGGTGTGTTACCACTCCAGCGTGCCAGGATGACAGGAGCTGCACTGGCAGCAGGGTAATGGGAATGTTCTGCATTAAAATGGATTGTGCCTGAAGAATCTCAGGTATTCCTTTAATACAGTAAGAATCTGTCACATAAATGCAAGTTATTTATTTATGAATGGCATAAGCACTGAAGTGAGAATAGCATAGGGGAAGCTAAACCCTCAAAATGTGTGTTATTGATGATTTATTCTAGTACAGAGTGCTATCAACAGCTGCATCTACAGTACTTCACTTGAAGTATAAACAAAGATGCACATTCTGCCCTTTGAAGGAGCCTTTTTTAATTTATTTCTTCAGCACCAAAGGTGTCTCTTGTTAGGAGTAAACATAGAAATGCTCCAAGGAAATTAACAAAATAAAGCCTTAGGCAATTAAAATATTGGCAGGATCAACTTAGAAGTTAATACTAAAATAGCTCACTGTCACTTCTGTGGCTCCCCAGGCGCCCTCTCAGAAGAGCTTTCAGGAAATCTGTAGGGAACATATCTGAGCTGTCTTTGATGAAAATGACCATAAGGAGTTAAATCTAGGAGAGTAGGGGCTTTTTTCTTCCTTAACTATTCTAGTGACAAAATGCCTATTGGCTTCTAGGCTGGCAGCCGTGAATTTGTGTGCAGAATCGCTTTCATGTGCCATGTCAGCAGTACATGAACGTGGCTACCAAAGGTGCCTTGGCTTCAGAGCTCCACTCCTCCCTTGCACACTCGCTCAGCCGTTTCAGCTGTGACTGCGCAGTCACAGGGCTGTGACATGCTGTTGCATGAGATTAGGAGAGCCCTTTGCAATACACTGGAACGATGGGAATGAGCTCGGTATTCATGGGTGAGGCTAAACAAAACTTCCAGGAAAATGAGTCTACCATTTCACCAACAGATCATGTGGCTCCCCGTACAGTAACCCACAGTGGGGGTCACTGTGATGCCCTGCTCTGTGCTCCCTGTCAGCCTGTGCAGAAGCTGGCCTGGGACAGTCAGGAAGTGAAGCCATAGGAAAGGGAGAACAGCTAATATTTTAGGATCAGGTTTGACTGAGGTGAAAGCCTGCATCGTTACCTTTGCAGATGTTCGTCAGGATACATCAAACTACAGTCATGTATATATTTGGCATCCAAACTCTTTCAGAGGCCACATCATCCTGCTTTTGGCTTTCCAAAGGTGTCCTTTTTTGCTTTCTAAGTGGCAAGAACAAATCTGAATGCTCTGTGAGACTCTACCTGATCTGATCAGAGCAAGGGTAAACCAGATTCTCCAAACCGATGTGAATTCTCATTGCTAGAGTAGAATAAGCTCTTGGTTTTCTCAAGTGCGTACATGCCCAGGCACTGTCACTGGTAACATGTTCTCCAAGATATTCAGTGACCTAACCACTGCACAGATCAAGACATGCCTTGGGGTTAAATTTTCATCAGCCTCTTGATAAGACAGGCAATGAATCCATTGTGAAAACCCATTGGTGGCCCCCACGCAGTTGGGAAATGCTGTGTTTGAAAGTCAGCTGGATTTTTAGGAACAGCGTTTCTGCCAACAGGTACTGATAACCTGGTTTCATAATAATAGCACAAACTTCACCTTCCAGCAAACTGACACGCTTCTTTGCCACACCAAACAGACCCATCCTGCGCCAGTATGGATCTGGAATGCCGTACTGCCAGGAACCAAAGCTTTCCAGCATTCATTTTCTGACGCCAAAAAAATGGTGGTGCACACGGTGAAGAGTTTACTTGCAGAGTTGAAGAGGCAGAGGGTGGAGCTACCTTGGTACCTGTGACTGTGAGCAATCAGGCTTTTGAAAGAAGCCCATTGTGGTGGGGTTTTCCATGAGGTTGGTCCATAAGAACATACAGCACAGAGAGAACATAAAAGCCAGCCAGAAACCCCTTCTCCACAGCCACTGCAGTCAAGCTGCTGGCCAGGGTTCACATCCGCCATGGCTTAGCACAGCTGGGCTGCAGGCGTTTCTGGGTGATAGCCAAGTATTTTGTGTCCTGCCATTCTTGGCTGCCTTTTTATATTTTCTTCATATCAGATCCCAGCATACAAAGAACTTGAAGCAGATTTTTAGGTGACTGCTGGAAACCCATTTATCACATCATTCCCCACATGGTAGCATTGCTTGCAGAAAGTATCCATTGATTCCCAGTGTGTGATGTTTTGTTGTCAGGTGCTTTAGCTAGAGTTCTGCTGCCTCGAGGGAGCATTTACCATCAGGCATGCCTGCTCCTCTTCACTTACTCTGAGAATGAATGTTCTTCCAAATCAGATGGACCATGGAGGTCTCCAAGACCAGCAGCCAGGCTCAGGAGCTCTCAGGGAAACTGTGTAGGAACATGCAGAAAGCAACTATTAGAAAGGCTCTACTGACTCTCCTTCTATCAGTGGTGTGGACCAGCTGTCAAAGGAGTGGTCACACTGCTCTGGAGTCACCATGGAGTGACAGAGGCACAAATGCAGGCTGCTCCATAACCATCCCTGAAGGGATGCACTGACTGAAGAAAGCCAAGGAATTTGGAAAGCCTCTGTATGAGACGCCCAATGAACACATGCCACTGCAGAGAGGAAGTATTGATAAGTAACGTGCATTACAGTGGATGACCTCTGGACCTCCTCAGGAAATTATCCTTCTGGGAGCAGGGCGAACGTCAAAGTGAGATCACATCACCCAGGGCCTCGTCGTGCTCAAAACCTCAGTGAGGCGAGCCCTGGCAGGCTGGAATTAGCAGGCTGAGTCACTCAGCCAGGAATCGGTTGTCAATGTGGTTGCTGCTGAACGAGTGTAACAACAGATTGTCAAATACCTAAACAAGGGCTGCTTCTTGGCAAGAGTCGAGATACTGAAATGATTTGTAAATCATTTGCAGGATTTCCTACCTACATCTTTTCAGCAGCCTAAGTGGATTAGACTACTGGTCCTGCTAGATAGCATCCTGCTGCAAAGGGGTACTTACTGCACACTTCAAGGGAAGATGAAAGGACAGTGATGGTAGATGGTGTGGGATAACCAGTCTCAGAAACCTATTCCCAAAACTGCAGTGGCTGGATGCTGGCTTTACCCCAGAAGCATGAGTATAAATCCCTTTCAAAGCTCTTGTTTATTTTTATGCATGTATTAGCAGTCCTCTTTTGACTCCTGCTAAGATTTTGGTTGTGATGATACTAGGTAGGAAGGGATTTAGCTTAGTAATTGCATGCTGTGCAAAAAATTTATTTCCTTTTTTCCAATTTTAAATGTGTCCATTTTCAATTTAATTGAATATTCCTTTGCATTTAAACTGTGGAAGGGAAACCAGCGGCATGTATTTGTGAGTGGATTTGCTGAACAGGTTGCTGGGATTGGTTTTCCTCTGCTTCAAACCAGGGGAAATCACAACAGAGTGGAAAACGCAAATTAAGGGTTCTGGTTAATCAAACTCAATAGTAACTTGGAACAAAAAGAAAGTCTTAGGGGAGTTAGTCCTTACAACACACCCATATTTTTTTCTCTGCCTCCCTTCCCCCTTCTTCTTTCAGGAATGATTCAATACAATAGAAATTTATAAATTTCTATTTGAGCAAGCTACTGGAAAGTATCCCTGCTTGTGGCAAGGAGGTTGGAAATAGATGGTCTTTAAGTCCCTTCCAACCCAAACCATTCTGTGCTTCTATGACTACAAATCAAGGCAAAAATCACGGCAAAAATCAAGGCAAAAATCAATCAAACACCTTAACCCTAATGCTTTGTTCCAGCTGTAAAACAGTCACCAGAACATCCCTTATTAAAGGGGCTAATTAAGTATGATCCATTTTTCTTTCTTGTAAAGGTTATTAGAAAACAACCCAAGCAATGTTTTTGTTATGTTTTTTCTGAGAAAGTTCCTTCTTTGGCAGGGGAAGGGTAATTGTGATAGCAAGCTGCTTCTGTTCCCAAATTCCCTGATGTGCTGGGGTCATGTTGCATATTTGCACTCTGCTTTAACAAGGAACAACAACAAAGACAGAAGGGCTTATTTTTGGTGTCACTACATTTAGAGCAGATGTTATAGGCTCAATTATCCTGGTACTTCAGCTGTAACATTGCATTATTGTCTAAGATCCGTATCCTTGGCTGAAATTGTTTTGTTGGAAGACACTGTTTTCTGAAAGCTGGTGCTTCTGCTCGCCCACTTAGTATAGCCTGGCAGCTACCTTCAGTAAGCAAATTTATCATTTTGGATTGCTTCTGCACCGTAGCTACAAATCACATTGAACGTACTGCTGAACAAAACACGTTTTATAATATGAAGCATCTGCCCATTATAAGAATATCCAGCATTTTAACGCCGGATCATTAGTCACCGAGAGTAAATTGATAGCTTATCAAGTTCTGCATATTTCAGTCAGTGTTCAAATAAACCCCACTTTTGTAATGCGGGAATATTTTAAGTTCAGCATCCTCACAGTGCAGGTGACTATCTCCAAATATAAGAGTGTTGTGAAACAGAAAGACACATCCCGCAGCTCCTGAATCACAGCTTTGAAATGCAGCACGACAATTGTTTCATTTTGAGGCCAGTGGTGATGAGCTCTGTCAGCATGGCGAGTAATTAGGAGAAATAGGGATCACTTGACTCATCTTTTCTTCCTGCCTTTGCCAGGTCTTTAAAGATACCATTTTCACCATCTAAAGCCTACTCTGTTCGTTTACTGCATCGTATTGTTCTGGAGTTACATTTATGAAAAGGGACTCTACATTTTTAATTTAAAGTTTTTTTTTCTTTGAAGCAATAAAACCATTTTAAATGCTTCTGTAAAGGTGATGTTATTTAGAATGCATAAATGGAGATGAAAATAACTGAAAATAATGAGTCAAGCCAATAAAACTGGCAGAGGAACCAGCCAAATGGCAGCTCAAAGAAGGCAGATCACATATTAAAAAAGAGTTGAATCATTTTCTTTTTAAAATCCAGCTAGACACGCAATTCCTTATCTCTGTCACCTAACATTTGCCACATCTACTGTATGAACACAAACACTTTGCTTGGTAAAAAGGCAGAATCTTTCACTGCAATGTATAGCAAGATGTGGCAGTTTTACACTATTTCTGTTATTAACTAGTGTTACAACAAGAGGGGGCTTGTTAAAATTTTATTGTTTTAGTAGTAGCATTCTCCAGAAAAAATACTAATATATTTCCTATGCTGGAACTGTCTGAACAGATTATCCAACAATTACATATTAATTATTAATCACTCAGTGCTTCAGAAGCCACCCCGTGGCTCTCTGGTGCAGGAACTCCACTGCTTTTGCAACCTAATGATATGATTTTCCCGGCTGTGGTGTTGCAGTGCTCAGCCAGAAGGAAGGCTAATGACAGAGGGAGACATAAAGTTATAGGGATGCCTAAGGTTATAACTCACCTTGCTTGGAGGAGATTATGAAACAGTAACCTAAACAAATTCAGCAGGCAAAATACAGAAAACTAGTTAGATGACAGATCATAGTTGGAATTGGAATGGGCGTGTGTTTTAAGTGGTCTGTACAGGGATTAATGGAAATACCTGAAAATAAGCAAGAAGATCTTTTCCTCCTGCATTCCCCAAGAACACCTTTTCCGATTCCATGTTTAAGTGGCAAGCCTGAGAACTGTGATTTGCATTATCTGTACACATTCTTGGCTGTACATAGTTACCACTCAGGAAAACAAGATTGATTTCTCATTCTCAAGCACATTTATAATGTCTGTGCAAATGAATGTAGGGCACATCCCGGCTAGATCAATATTTATGCAGCCTACTTTAGAAAGCAAGGGAGTTGCTTCTGAGCAGCAGGGGATCTTGTAATTTCTTTTCCTATGGTTTCCTCTTTTCCTTGTCTTCAGCGAAATTTGTTTGCATAATGCTCCATGCTCGCAGACAATTAAAGGGAGTTTTCATGAAAGCCCCTCCGAAGGGCCGAGCTGCTGCTGGCACCGAGGCAGCGCCAGTGCCTGAGGAGTCCCCGGGGTGGAGGGAAGTGTGGATGAGCCCGTGGGGCTGCAGGTCAGGCCCGTGGCAGCAGCTTGGCCCCAGGAATGTGTGGTTGTGGCAAGGTGTGCGAAGGCAGCGAGGGTTTGTGCCGCTCCCCGCAGGGACAGGGGCTTTCCTGGCCAGCTGGCGGTGGAGCTGGTGGCTTCTGCCTCCTCCCTCCAGCTCCATCGAGCCACTTGTCTTTGGCTTTGTGCACTTCATTCCACTTGCGAAAGAGCAACAATTAATTATCCTAATTAAACCCAACTGCAGAATATCGAATACTGCGGTTTGTTTCATTCTTCTAGGTTCACCTCTTTGGTGCACACATTCCCCATACTGTTGTCACAGCTAATCTCTTTCATTCATTTTGAAATGGTGGGCAGGGGGCCAGGGGAGAACGGAACACATAATAAATCAAAGGGCAGTAGCAAAACATTTAAAAGAGCCAAGCTCCCAGCAGTATGCCGGCATCCATGTTTAAAAGGATCTTCCTAAACAGCTGTTTTCTCACAGCACAGCTTTCATTTTCTTGATGCTTAAGAGGAGGCAACTTCACTGACCTGCAGAGAAAAGGCAGCCTTTGTGAATAACCTTTACTTTTCCTTCTGCCATATTTACCAGATCTGATTTGGTTTTTTTTCAACCTGACTTGATTAAACTCAAGGGCCTTCAAATGCCCCTGGCAATGCAAGTTCCTGCAGAGTGATGCATGTCTTTGGAAATTAATTGGGAGATGATTACAAGTAACTTTACAGTATTGGTATCTTCTGATTCACTGTCAATTTAATTTGCCATCAAATAAAATACACTTTATGTATATAAAGGATTCCCTGCAAGCATTATTTTTTTTTCTACATGAAAAATGTAGCATCATGCTCCACCATGATGCAAACATGACAAGCTCTAGGATATTAAATCATCTTGATTTCCATGGCCATAGCACTGAAATGCAGCATTAGCAAATACAATATATTGAATGCCTCTGTAGTAAATAATTCCATTTTTTTCAAGTAACTAACTAGGCAATAGGAACCCTGTCATTTCTGTGTTGACAAAGTATCTTAGTTACTGAGTAACTATAGAGATGTTTTCCTTATGCTTGACGTAATCATCAAAATGCCTTCCAATAGCTGGTGAAAATGTAAGGCTCAAAGAGTAGTTCCTGGAGTGTAGTTCACTGTTCGCAGGGACATACAAGTCAGAGCGACACAGGCCAGCTATGCACCCACAACTAAAAAGATCGTCGATGTATTTCTCCTTGCTATCAGTCCCTTTGGAGCAAACTGAAACATCTGAGGCTGCCCTCCAAATCAAGTTTCAGATTTGGTCAGCCTCAGGCACAGGGCCAGGGAGAAGAGAGCCACAGACTTCCTTAGGGCATTAAGTCACAAATTACTTTGTTTCCCTTATAAAAGCTCCAGCTGCTGGAGTTCTGTGATTAGGTAAGGATTTACACTCTGTGTTGGTTTCTTCAGAAAGGGGAGTGCAGTTGAAAGTATGTGCAAAGCTTGCCCCAAGAGCCTCAAACGCAAAAGGATACTGGGTTTGCTACTTCCCTGATCTGTAGGCAAATCTTTCTTCACGGTCCCTGGCCTGTGCTGTTTTAGTACTTAGGGGTGGTTCAGATTTTGCCCTGCTGCTGTTAACTCTCTACAAATCTTGACTCCCGGGAGCCTCTGGCAGACACCCCAAAGTTGAATGTGTCCTATGGCCTGAAGAGCATGGACTAGTGCACTGCAGTGGGGAACATTTCCTGCTTGGCATTCATGCTGTGCTGCGCATGGGTGATTTTTCTCCTACAAGTGATGTGTAACATGTAGAATTTCAGTCTGAGCTGTGCTCAATGAAGAGTGAAGGCTGGAAGGGATCCCAGTGGGATATTTACTGTCTTTTACTGGCTTAGAGTATTACAGATACCATACAAAAATATTACTTAAAGTATAATGTCAACAATAATATATAAACTGCGCCTATGTTGTTCCAACAGGTTGTCTTTTAGGTATGCAGTGAGGGAGGCTGCACTGCCTCCATGTCTGGCTGCTGCCTGTTCTCTGCCCCGCTGCCCTAACCAGCTATAATTATTTCCCAGTGACTAACCTGAAACTGCCTTGCTGCCCCACAGGCGGAGAGCAGAATAATTGCCTTCCACTTTGCAGCCCCACATGTTGCAATACCCTTCTTTCCTTCTTCAGGCGGAACAAGGGCAGTGCCTTTGGACCTTCCTCATAGCTGATATTCTCCAGGCCCCCTGTTAGCCACCTGGATGCCCCTGTGTCCAGCTGGAGGGCTCTCGATCTGGGAGAGCCATACCCCAAAACCACTGCCTGGCTTCTAGCAGGGTAGAGGAAAAGGGCTTGTGCCTGCACCTTGCTAACCATACCCTTGTTGATGCATCCCAGCGGGGCGTTTGCCTTTTGTCTCAGAAACACGGTGCTCCCAGGCTTTAGCTCACGAGCCAGCTTCCTGCCCAGCAATCTGCCAGCCAGGCTATGGCCTGGCTGGATTTGTCTGTTGCTCCTGCCTGATAGCACCAGTTCATATGAGCTTGTCCCCGTTCTGAATTGCACCCCGTGTTTCCCCCCACCCCAGCACAGCGTCCCCTCAGAGACACCTGTGACAATGCCAGCCCTGGCACCAACCTGCCCTGTTCCTGGTACAGCCACTGCGCCTGCTGTCGCTCCATCTCTTGCCACAATTCAACAAGCCTTGTGTCATCCTCTTGTAAATTTCTCTTTTGAGCTTACTTATGATGAGAATGGCATCAGAGACACTGTCAAATGCACTTGGAAGCCAAGATATGAGACATCTACTGCTTCTCTCCTTTCTGTAAGGCTGATGATTAGCCATAAAAGGAAATAAATTTGCTTTAGCTCCTTTAGTGCTCATTCCTTTTATCACCAAGTGTGAACTAGTCCATATTTGATTATATGCTCCAATATTTCCAGGGCATTGGCATGAAGTTGGCTAGTTTTCTCCTCTGCCCTCTGTTTTAAAGGCAGCCACCCTATTTGTCCATCTCCACAAGTCACAGGTTGACTCATCCTCCATCAAGTCTCACAGACAACCAACTGTTGCCCTGGTTTTTGTAAGCCTTCTGTTTTTAACCTTGGAGTCAGATTCTTTCACTCAGATTCATGTAAATAATAGCCAGTGTTTACTTAACGGTATTTTCTGTTTTTCATTCCTTTTGTGATATGAGAGCTTTGATGAGCACCTTTCTTCTCCAGTGGGATTGAGAAGGAAGTGACATGCTCTCCAATCCCTTGTGGAGTTGGGACGTGTATAAGAATGAGATAATGTAAACAATAAAGGCCATTATTCCTTCCTTTCTGCTGAACCTGGCAGGTGCGAGAGCGTCTTTATTGTGTCTCCCCAGACACAACCAACTACTCATGGCTCAGAGGTGCCATTAGCCAGGTCTTCAGTAGTGTCTGAGGTCAAAGTATCGCTGCCAACTTGCAAATAATTAACTTCTGCATGAACTCTTTCCTTGCTAGAGTCACCCATCTTACCCACTGGTGCTGCTGGTGTTTGTGTTACCCACCCACATGGAACTGGTGTTGTGGGGAAGAGAAGTAAAAACTCAAGGCACTAAACACTTCTTCTACAGAAAGGAGCACAATGAAAGCATTCCTGTTTCAGGAATTAGAGATCATAGAATCATAGAATGGGATTCCTGATGTGATTCACATTAGAATGTGGTTCCTGGTGTCCCTTGATAATCCCCTCTTGGCTTATGCCTTGGCCCTTGTTTGCCCCTGCGTGTTGGGGCAATGCTTTGTACACGCTGCCTGTTGGCTTGCCAGGTCTCCTCTTCCTGGGCATTTCCCTACTGTGCTGAGGATGGAAGACTGCAACAATTAAACAGTAAAAGGTTTTAGAGAGCAAATAAGTGAGTCATGCCCTAGTACGTGTCACTGTAAGTAAAATGAAACTGTAAATCAGCAGATTTCATGGAAACGGCATGGCCCAGGCTTTGCTCATGGAGCCAGCATGAGAGATTTGTGCATTCACAGATCCACACAGACGTGGCCATCCCTGGTGCACAATGTCCCACCCCAGCTCACAGGACTGATGAAGCCAATTTCTCACAGTGCTGTTTGCATTGAAAGGAGTTGGTTCAGAGTGAAAAACACTCTTCTGCAGCATAAATCAGCCCTACAGA
This sequence comes from Platysteira castanea, assembly GCA_013397175.1. Lineage (NCBI taxonomy): Eukaryota > Metazoa > Chordata > Aves > Passeriformes > Platysteira > Platysteira castanea. The sequence continues at coordinate 516,052 of VYXC01006602.1, forward strand.
AACTCAGTGCTCAGCCATACCATTAATGTCAGAGCTGTTGTGCTGTTTCGAATTTGGGAGCAGGGACATCCCCAAGGCAGCACAGGGAGAGACAAGGAGAGGGCAACAGGAATTCCAGGGTGCAGGTATTTGACATAATCTTGGAGGAAGGCCAGTGGCTGCTCTCTGCCACTCTACCCACTATTTCTTTCTCCCCTTTGGCTGACCAAAAAGCACAAGCTAACCATGTTTTGTTAACAATGAAGAAAAATGGCTCTTTGTTGACAGTGTTGCCACTACGCATCCCCAGAAGTTCCATGAGCGGCTCTGCTCAGGAAAGCTATGCTTGATTAGACTGAGCCCTGGCTTCCGAAATACTGGAGGAAGGGCTGTTGTGGGACTTCATCCAGTATAACCGTGTTCTATTTTTATTGCTCCTCATCTGTTTTCCCTGATTTTGATAAGGCCAGAGAGCACCTTGGCTCAGCAATCTCTGCTCTCAGCACCATGAGGACAATCACGCACTGAGCGATCTTACTGAGGTGCCTGTCACGTAAAAACCCTTCTGCCACTTGGAGTCCTGCCTGCACCCACTTTTCTCTCTCCTTCATGAATATTTATAGTGGCAAAACTAGATATTGCATGAACCAATGTGGAACTTTAAAATTATGCAATGAACAATTTCGTATAGAATGAAGTTTCTTGGCAATTCTTCCCTATAGTTATAACAGTAAGATTCCTGCATGTGCAATTCTCAGGGTGAAATCAATTTTACCTTTTTTTTTAGGAAGGGATAGCAGATTAATGTGATTCTCCACAAGCTTTCATCCCCAGATCTTGCTGGTTTCCATTCTACTGTAAAATGGTGATAGTGCCCCTGCCACTCAATTTGTATTTTCTTTTGCTCACATATTGCTTTCCTCTTCCTAGGGCTGTCTGTTTTACCTTCCCTTTTTGTGTCTCCTTTTTTATCCCACATCTAAGATCACTGCTTTGTTGTGAGACGGTGTCTTCCTCAAAATGCATCAATAATAGAGAAAAAATGGAGGAGCCAGTCAATGCTGTGGTAGGCGAGAGCAGTAAAGTAGGTTAGGCAGTTAGCAGTCATCAAATATTTAGTGAGTGATACAAGCCGAGGCCAGCTGTACGGGATCTTGATATGTTTTCTCTTTGTACAACTTGGTTAGTCCATCACACAGGTCCCTGCAGAGCACCCCAGTACTTACCCACGGCCCTGACCTACATTTTGCACGGCGTGTGTGCCTGTCTTTCCCCAAATGGCAAAGCCTGGTTTGGAAGAGGGTTTTGCTCCCATTTCAAGGCACCTGCAGCTGTGCACAAGCAGAAATCCAGCATCTGGCCCCTGCTTGCCCTGGCTGTGACCTCAGCTGCTGTTGTAGGTAAACGCTCCTAAGCCCTTACTGTAAAATGGTCTCTGTGTTTCCCTTTTTCTTATTCAACCCTTCTCTTATCCTACTTTTTTCCTTCTTATAGCAGACAGTGCTCTGGGATAAGCCAGCATTTCCCAGTGGTAAGATCAGCTGAGCTCGCATAATTTCTCTAAGCCACAGTGCTGGAAGGTTGGGTTTGTCTTGTGCTGGGGTTTTGTTCCCCCAAAACACCAGGAAACCTGCTAAAGAATTATCCGATAATGTCATGGGAAAGGGTTATCAATTCAAAAAGGCTTTAAGATTGCCAGGGAGATGAAGCCAGCAAGCCCTGTGGCATGCCAGGCTTTGTCGTGCCACCCCCTGGGTGCTGGGGGCTTGCTGTTTCTCTGGGTCAGCACAGCACCCACTGCCTGTGGGGCCGGGTGGCTCCTTACCCTGGGCTGCCTTACAATGCAAGGGCCTGTGCCTGGTCAGAACCCACAGACACCAGGACCTGGGACAAACTGCCTTGCCTCATCCCATTAAACCCCGCAGTGTGCCCTTTCCACTGCCAGGCTCTTTTTCCCCAGCATCCTGGTGCAGGTGTGCTGCTTCACCCAACAACTGTTTGCTGGCACGCGGATTCCTCTTTCTTTACAGCAAGGCTGGGTCTCCCGACAGCTCCTGCAGTTTGTCTGTGTGCCCCTATCCCCCCGCACTGAGCTGCCTGCCAGGTACCCACACACCTTTTTGGCTTCCACAGCCCAGAATCGAGGGGTCCTGCTTAGCAGGTACCTGCCGAGTGCATCCCTTTGGTTTTATGTTGGTTTATCAGGGTCCCTCTGTACTGCAGCTCTCTGCTACGCAGCTCCCTACATGTAGGGGAGATCACAGAAACATGAGGCTGCGGGATAAGCAGTGAGGGCTCAGGAACGTGCTCTGATTTGCTAAAATTGCCTGATGAAGCTTAGAGCAACAACTTCAGGCACTTGCAAAGCGTGTAACAAAAGTAGCACCCTTAGGCAAATATAACCCTAATTTCTTCACATAATAATTAAAAGGGCAAATTTAGGAGAAAATATTAATCCCTGTCCATAGAAGACTTGCTTTTCTCTTTTACTCCGGGCTAGAAATATCAATGGAGTTAAACATTTGTTGACGCTTGCACAAGCGCAGCCAGAACAAGAGAGCTGAGTAAAGACAAACCTTTCCAAAAGAGAAGCCAGAGCCTGCTGTCGCTGGCAAGATGCAGGGTTTGAAGGAAATGAAGATGAGTGAGATTGCAAAACTGAGATGCCTGCACTTGCAAATTACTTGTAATGGCTCCAGAAACGACTTGTCTAGTGCTGTTGTTTTACCTTTTACCTACCACTAGGTATGCACCTCAGCTCATTAAAGGGCTGTATCGAGACATGTAATTTGTTTACAGCTCGTTAATTGCCATTATAATAACAATAGCATGATACATGCGAAAGCACGCTGGCGTTTTGGTGGTAGCATGCAGGCGAGCCTCCCGACGGCAGCTCATTGCTTGCCCAGTGCCCGCTTGCAAAACACTCTTTAGTCTTATTAGGGGTAATTTCGGGGGCAGATTGGGGAGCACGAGTCTTCCCTTTGCCACAGACAGAACACACACAGTTTAAACTTGTTTCCTTCCTAATTGCGGGTGAGCAAAGCACAGGCGCTGTTCTTTCCATCTGGGTCATTTAGGGTTTGAAAAGAAGCTAATGAAGAAGCCAAGGAATTATAACACGAGGATGGTTCTCTACCGTCTGTATCCCAATTGTAACTTCTCTTGCAGCAGGAGCAATGCCTCCTAAGCCATTCCTCTGGGTACCAGCTCAGAGGTTACTGCTTTCCTGTGACTGACCCAGTATGTGAGGCTGAAAAAGGTGGTGATCAGCTCAAAAAAAAAAAAAGGACAGAAAGGGAAACAGGAATTGTATTGCTGGCTGAACCTCAAGTGCTAATGGGAATTTAGCTTGCCTGATGCAGGGTGCAGATTTTGACTGGGATGCCATGAATCCTGGTAATGTCCTCCTCCAGCATGTGATGCTTCTTCTGAAAAAAAATCAGATCTCAGAATTTGGAAATGGGCTTTGCACTTATTTTCTCTTAAGAAGAGTTTAAAAACTGCAGGGAAGTAAAAAGGATTCAAAGGTTTTACAAAATATGCAGACAGCTATTTCTTTTGACCAGCTTTAGTAAGTACAGCCAGGTTCTGACTGAGGAGCATAAATGCTCTTTCTTGGAATGGAAACATTTTTCCTAGTAGTTTGCTATTCTCTAAACTTGTCATGAAGCACAGAGCAATTGTCAACAATGTGCCCCATGAACACAAAAATATCTTGGATAAACTCTATCACAAGATTCTGCCTTTCAAACATCTTTAATTCAAGTGATCACTGTTTGCCAAGAAATAAAAGATATGAAGAGAAGAGGTTCTGCTTGGTTCAGTTATATATCTAGAACAATTATTTTTTGGTTATAGAAAAAGCCTTGCTGTTTTCACTGTGTATCTTGAGAAAAACCTTTTCTTGCCAAGAGATTTTATGAGAAGCACAGGCTGTGCTATAAAATCATGCTGTATTCTTCATTTAATCACAGGGAACTGATTTAAAATGCAGACACTGAAAGCAAGAGATGAAATCTCACGACTTTGTGTGAACCCACTCTTGTGATGGAGGACAACTCCTGACTTTGGTTTTTCACAGCAGTAGTGTGTAAGTCCTGACAAACACTTTCAATTCATAGCATCTGCACAAGTTTCGTGCTACAGCTCCAGATCCAAGTAAACATCATATCACAGCAGTGGATTTCCCCATCTTCATGACATCAGCTCCTTAGCAGGGCATTTAGTGGGTGAATGCTTCAGTTGTGAGTGTGGCCTCTTTCTTGGTCATTTTTCCCAACCTGACTCCAGTACCAGGCTCTTTCTGCCTTCCCACGTACAGCAGAAATCAATTTCTGATTTCCCTGGATCCATCACCAGATCTATATTTGCAGCCAGGGCTGCCTTGCAGGGGTTTCTGCAGCAAGGGGAGAGGCTGCTGACACCGACTGTGTCAGCCACACCAAATTTGCCAAAAGCCTTGCAATGTGTGTCATGCAGAGAAAAGCCTTCAGCCCTCCTAGTCTGATCTTGTGAGGCTCCTAGCTGAACTTAGGTGTCTCTGCCTGAAGGTGGTTGTCCTCTAGAAGAGTCTACTGGGGACATGGCAGAAGATGCCAGCTTCATCTGTCTCCCAGAACCAACCAAGATGTTGCAACTGCAAGGAATTTACAGCAGGATTTTTCTAGAAGCAACAGGAAAAATTCTAAGACAGGACAGAGCTCACTGGGACTCTTCTAGAGCATCCCTCTTCCCATAAGCCAGATTAATGGGAACAGCTAACTTTCTTATTTCTTTTTTTGCCTAGTATGTTCTCCTGTGGCAGCATGAGTAGCCCTGGATACATCTGGCATATATTGAGGAAGCCAGGTTTGATAAGGATTGCTTTCCCTGACTTTTCAAAGTGGGAAATCTAGGTTTTACTGTGACCACATGTAAAAGTGTGCCTTGAGGAGCTGTCACCATCATCCAATGCACTTGGATTTTGCTGCCACTTTGACTTTTTTCCCTGTGCTCACAAATGGGGTCTCCGTGGAAAGCTGTTAGGCACCTTGCATCTTCCACTGGAGCAGACACCACATATTAATTCAGAAGAGTTATCTTTGTTCCTTCGGTTATGCCAAGCACATTAACCTTGATGCAAAACAAATTAAAATGTTGTCATCTCTACCAGGATAGTTGTGGGGCAGGGGGTGTCTTGTGTAATGTACATAGACACCACTGCTTAGGGTGTGCTTTGTTACCTGGAATAAATTAGTTGCAGCTTCTTGATCTACAGTACAGGATCCAGCTGTTGTGTAACTCTGGAAAAACCTTCTGTTGTTGCACAACATTGCTTGGTATCACCCCCACTTAGGATCCAGCTGTGCAATCGAAGCTGTGCTGCGAGCACGAGTGCATCTGTACACTGCACATCCCTCTTCCTGCCCGCCTGTGTGCGGAGACACATCAAACACCGCTTGCTTGTTTGGGCAAACAGGGAACAATCCTCTTTTTCCCACAGACTGTGAGGGAATTGGGGTCAGAAGCTGAAACAGGTTTGTGACAATGATGATTTTGATTTGCACGTGTGGACGCTGTCTTACAGGAAAAACAACCAGCCCTTGCTCCAAAGTACCAAACAGCCAAACGTCACCTGCCCAAAATGAGTCTTACAAATGAAAATGTGGCTTCTGGACCAGCTCTGCTTTCCACTCCCAACATTTTCTGTCTGGGATTCATAAACCCTGGGTCATTCCCATTTACGTCACATGAAAAGAGGAGGAGAAATCCCACTCCTGCCGGCCACACGCAAGCACTGGCCAACCTTTGTACCCAGGGTCAGTGGAGGTATCGCCACGCAAGAGGTTTTGCTCCACCCGGAGAAGGAAGTGGAGCACGTGGAGTGTCCATGAGCACGTGGGGTCACTGGTGCTACTCAGAGCTGTGGGACAGAGCAAGTGCCAGCTCTGCTGCAGCCTTCACTGGGGGTGGGAATCCACAGTCTGATAATATGAGGGTTTTTTACTCTCATCAAGCTCAACACTTTTTCTGTTTTTGGGAAAAAAAAAGAAAAAGGAGGGGACACCTAATTGATGTACCTTCTCCCACACATTCTGTGGATGTGCACACAAGGATGAAGAGCAGTGCATGGAGGAGGGCTGTGTGTACCCTGCTCTCAGTGGCTCCCAGCAGGCTCAGGGCTCTGGCACCAGTCACACAATCTGACATTTCAGCTTTGTTGGAGCTCTCGGCTGCACCTCACCAGAGCCCACCCAGGGTCACTGACGTTGGTGCCTCTCTTTACAGCCACAGACCTCAAGCTGTGATCAGTATCTCCAGGCACAGATGAAGTGTGGACACCAGCATGTGGCAACACAACTCCTTACAAGGACCCTCAGAGAAGAGCAATAATGATCAGAGCTCATCATTTTACAAACACGTAGGGACCGGTCCTCATCCCAGAGCTCTTGCAACACCTCACAGGCAGCAGTGAAGGAGAGAAACCCTGGCAAATGTCTCTTAATGGTGTTTAAGTTCTCAGCTCCCAGTGAAATCAGAAGGCATGAGTTAGCCTGGAAGATCTGGCTTGAATGAAGGAGGACATGGTCACATTCCAAGTAGCACGGTGGTAGAGAAGACAACAACCCTAAATCTCCTGAATCCCAGCCTTGTGCTCTTTCTTCCCAAGTTCACGAGTGCTTAACCTTTGAGAAGCTTATGCTAATATTTCCATGTTTGTTTAAAGTTTTAAAATGAAACCTAATCACCTGCAGGCAATCCTACATGGCTATTTTTTTTTTCAGTCCCAGATGCAAAACAACCCTAAACCTGCTCTGCAGATCTGCTGACACAAAGGAGATTAAATGCTATTTTGCTGGTCTTTTAAAACCCCTTATTGATTTTTTCCTGGGTTCATGTAGGGTTCACAAGTGAGAGCGTTGGTCCTTTGAGTATGACTGTCCATTTTATGTGCCACTTTCTGCATTAAAGGACAGGCTGCAAAGAGAGCAATACAGACAGTAATGCTGAAGGGCTTGCTCATGGCCCAGAGCCCCACCAGCTTAACTTGAAATATGTTTTTTACCTGATACAGTTAAAGCATCACTGAGGGTAGTGTGGAGGTCGCAGCCGTTTTAACCAAGCACGGTGCTGTTGGCTTCAGAGAGCGATGAATCCAGAGCAATTGGCCTTCTGTGAGCAGCAGAGGGGAAGGGCCTGCTTCCTTTTGGACCTGCTGTCCCACCTTGGTTTGGGATTGCCTGATTGGTCTTGACTACAAGAGGTTGGACTCTGCCCCCAAGGTGTGGATACAGAGCACGAGCCACAGGCACTCTCTGGGCACCAAGCCCCTGGGGCCGGGGTCACATTTTGGAGATGTGGGAGCAGGGCTCCCACCAACACCAGCTGTACTCAGACACCCACACGTGGCTGTCGGTGTCACTGTCTGGGAGAAAGGACCGCCACAGAAAGGAGACCCAGGAGCTGAGCTCAGGTGTGGACCTTGATCGTCCACACAGCTGGAGCATCAACCACCTGATAATCCTGTCAGCCACATCTGCTGGAGGTGCTGCCTCGCTTCCAAGCCACTACCTGGGTCTTGGTCATGGCTTTGTCAGGAATCTCATTCTTTGAAATAGAGCACGGAAACCGAAGCAGCAGAGGGAAAGATATTAACATACTGAAAGAGAAGATGCTGCACAAAGAGCTTCACTGGCAGTTTCAACATAAATGAGGGGTATCTGGTAGCACTACAAGGAAGTGAAAACGGGGTCTTATTACAAGAAATGGTGGACAAGGGTGATTACACTTACAGTTGCCCGGGCAACAAGTATACATATAAATGAAACAAAAAAATCAGGTATGCCTATAAACAAAACATCGAACCACACAATAAATAAGGTCAGAAGGGACTGTCTGGCCCAATCCCTACTCAAAGCACAATAAGCTTTAAAGTCAGAGTAAGCCTTTGTTGGGAGAGCTTTTTACATCCCTGCAGGAGATAGTTTGACCACCAGCCCTGTGAAAGTTGTTTGCTAATGTTTAATTAGGATTTCCTTGCACATAACTTCTGTTTGGTGCCTCTTGTCCTTTCACTGTGCAGTCCCAAGATGAGTCTGCCTCTGTATTTCCTGCAAGGTGGTGTCAGACAGCAATAAGGCCTCCTTTCAGCCCTCTCTTCTTCAGGCTGGGCAAACCCAGCTCTCCTGTCCTCTCCTGGTATGCCACATACTTCTGTTGGACTTGCTCTGGTACCAAGGACCCTACAACTGGACATGGCACACTTAGATGTGGCCTCACAAATGCTTCATGTTTTCCTCCAGAGAGGCTGAAAATTTGTTTGGTTTGGTTATAAGCTAGGTTCTCTAAATTTAAGAGGTCTTGCTTTTCCTGTTTAGATACGCTGCTGACTAATGCTGGACATGATAGTCAGAAGGATCCTTCAGCTGACCCCATGTGGCTGCTCCCCTCTTCTTAGAAACCAGCTAATTGTCAGAGCAGGGAGGCTCTCGAGCAACCTTTTATTGAGAGAAGCAGGACAAAATCCAGCCTAATTACCACTCTAGCAGAGCTAGGGCAGTCTGGATCAGAAGTCTACAGTGAGCTGTGGGTGATGGTGGAGGCTGCAAGCCTTGCACAGGAGTCTCATGATGTCTCTTAAGCCCCTACATTCCACTTCACGGTTTTAAAACGCAAAACCTGTGCTTGCCCTTACCTCAGTGCCTGCAGAGCAGAGCACAGCCTGCGGCAGCGATCTCGGGCCGCGCTTCGGTGCCACTCCTCTTTTCCTCCACACGTGTGGAGTCAGGCCAGGGGAGCCAGGCCGCTTCTCGCACCCCGCTTTCCTTGCCCCTCCAGGCACGGGCGCTGCTCCCACATGCATCCTCTCTCTTCCACGCCGTTCATTTTCCCCCATGGTCTGACTTACACCTCCCTTTTTCTTTTTTTTTCCTTTTGTAGCAAGCTCCACCTTGGCTCTGCGAGGGTGACACAGGCTTCAGCCCAGCGGGGAGCGTGGTCCAGCTCTCCCCACACGTTTCCTTCAGGGTGGCCTCTGTGCATTGGGAAAACATTGCAGTAGAAGCTGACCAGGACTGAAGGCTGAGCTGGCTTCTATTCTGATAAGCAATCAGGTCGCATAAGCGCTGTTAGACACGATCAGTTGCATGATCTCTGCAGGCAAGTTCTTCAGCAAGGAGGGCAAAGTCTTCGGTGCTCAGCTTCATGGCAGAGCCAGAGCTTTATGCATTCCTCGGCCAAGTCCTATCGCATTTGAGGCAAACACATTTGCCTCCGGGCGGGGCGGCAGGGGCGAGCAGGGCAGGGGCACTGCAGCCAGCTTTGCAAAGCCTGGCTTGTTCCTCTGTACCCTTCCCCCGGGACTCTCTGCCTCCATCCACCCACCCATCCACCCATCCATCCATCCCTCCCTCCCTGCAAATCTGAGGCAAGCCGAGGCACGTGGCCAGCCTCTGGAGCAGGAGCCAGTGCACACCAGCAGTTTTCAGCCTCAGGATGTTTCCCTTTGAACAGCTTGACAGCAAAAGCTTTCATCCTGGAGAAGACTGACTTGCATCTGTGGCTCGTCTGCCCGTGTTACTGGGATTTGCACACCGGTGGCTAAAACCTGGCTTTGGCTTTAAGGTGGAGTGCTGGAGTGGGGTGGAGCTGCCGCGGTGGCCTTCGCCCCGGCTTCAATCCCCCTGCCTGAAAGGTCTCACAGGACAGCTCCGGATATATCGGATGCCTTACAGCTGAATTGCACCTTGGCAAAGCTGCTTAGTATTCATCCTTCAGGGCCAATTGCTGGCTATCATACAGAGCAGGGGCAATTCATGAGGAAGAAAAGGCATCTTTTTGAAAAATAAAGTGGTTTTGGTTTTTTTTCCCCTCCAAGAAGCCTGTGAGGCAGAGTGACAGGATGCATGAAGAGAACATTTATGCAGACAAGCAGCGTGGCCTATTTAAGAGCAAAGTGAAAGAGCAATTATTCTGCAGCTCCATTCTGATGTTGACCAAAAATAAAAAATGTCGGGATTCGGCAAAAGGACCACACGCAGCCAAGGCAGCAGCACTGGCACTGGGGGGGTTACACTGGCACAGGGACCCTGAGTGGGAAGCAAATGAATGCTGAAGCTCCCACTCACGAAATCACCAACCCAGGGTTTGCAGGAGCAATTGCCATGAGTAAGAGCATTAAAACCCCTCTGCGAGGCAGGCTGGAGGCAGTACAGGAATAAAGCCAATTACTGTTTTACTCATTTCCCCATCCAGGAAGCCAGGGCCAACTGTGCCCTCTGTTTCTGGCCAGCTGAGCTTGCACAGCGAACGCTGTACCTCAGACAAGGCACCAGACAAAGCTGCCTGTACATTCTATAGGCACAACCCAGCAGCTCTTAGGAAAATACTTTGGAAGCCTTTGCAGAAGCCACCACCAACTTAGGGTAAGAGAGAGCCATCAGTTTTGCCTACAAAACAGCTATTTTCTTGTTTTTTATTTTGATGCTTAAAGGAGCTTTTATTTATCCAGCTTTCAGAGAGGGCAAGAGGAGACTAAGCTTAAGGGACAAGGGTACCTCATCTGTTACACAGGTTTCTGAGCAGAAACCTCACCAAGATCAGCAAAAGCAGCTCATGCAGTGTCAAAATACCTGCAAGTTTCAGCACAGGAGGCCCTCCATCCCCACTTACACTCTCCACTCTCTGCAGTGGTGATGTACAGTGGAATTCCCTGCTCCTGTTTGTCTACAAAGTGATTCTTAGAAATTGACCTGCACTTGTGTGCTCTGAGGCTCTCAGAAGGAGATTCCCAGAGTAGCCTGCTGAATAGCTCCCAGGTAGCTTAAAGTTAGCTCTCCTGAAGTCCAGGGTAGCAACTCTTCTCTCCTTTTTTCTCATTACACTAAGAAACAAAGTCAACCGTTTCATGATCACTGTGGCCCACCACCACATCACCCACAAGTCTCTCATGCACCCTGGGGTGGAGGGGTCAGCTCTGTGCGGCCAAACTCTGTTGTAAGTCCCATCCCACAGCCATCAAACAGGCCGGATTCAGGAGCATGGCTGCAACCCTGGGCTCCTGACACCAGCTGGGCGCCTTTCTCCGGGAGCAAATGCCTACTAGAGACGAGAGGATTTTCGCTTTCAGCTTCACGCTGCTGTTTACAATCAGTGCAGTGGGGGACAAAAGCATCTCTGTGTCTCACAGAGGCATGGAAGTAATTATAAAGAGAATTCTTAAGTGCTCAGATAACTTGAATCTTAAGACTCATCTACATGGAGTAGCTACCTCCTTGAGTCATGGTCTGTAACCTCAGAAAGAGGATGAAAAAAACCCCATGCCAGAAACATCCCCACAGCTGGATACTGGGAGAATAGGACAGCTTTCCCTCTGAGCAGGACAGGGAGTGATGCACATGGCTGTATTCAGTCTTTCTCCAGGGACATGTTCAGTGCAAAGGAAAAACGCTAGAAAAAGAACGGCAGTGCACAGCACCAGAGGCAGAGAAGAGCCCCACCAGAAGCAGTGGTGCCAACCTCAGCTATCAAACTCCAGCAGGTGTGCCTCCATTCAGATGCAATTCCATTTGTAGAGAATACAGCTGAGGGAATATGTGATAAAAATAGATAAAATTGGTAATCAGCTGATAGTTGATCATTTTGCCCATCAGTCCCCCTGTAAAGGGTGTGCAGCAAGAACCTCCTTCAGCTGCCTGCACCTGGGTCTCTCACTGCCACCAGAGCCACCCACAGCTATTTGTGGCAGTGACGCAGAGATAGAAAATAAGGTTCAAGACGTACAGGAGACATCCACATGCCTGAAGAGGCAGCTGGAGGCCTGCTAGGATGTACCCAGGTTCCTCAAATGGTGCTAGACATCTACCTGGGCTACTTGAATCAAGGCCCCTGTCTACAACAATAACAGAGCATTAAGTAGGACAGGAGGAGACAGCAGCTTATCAAGGAATTGCAATTATGAATCTCAAAGGGGGATGCCCTATAGTTCTTGTTTTGCCTGCTTAAAGAGGACACTTGTATCAGTAGTGGGAATGAAAGGCCACCAGCTGAAGCACAGTCCTGTGGGCCATCTAAGACCTGGTGGCACTGGCTGGGTTGGGGCAGGAGATGGAGACATGTTTCCACCTCACCAGCATTCACTGGGAGCTGCTGGAGACACAGAATCACAGAATATTCTGAGTTGGAAGGGACCCACAAAAATCATCGAGACACACAAGCAAAAGCCTTGAAGGCAGGGACAGGGAAGGGGTGAACCTCATTACTTGGCATGTGATTTCTCTGCCTACATTATTCTGGAAGCTTTTTGCTGCAGTTGTCTTTTTGGCTTGCACTTCAGCATGAGGATGTGAAATTTTAGAGGAAAGGGAAAGCACTCTCAGCCTACCTTCAAACCACAAGCTGTGATTCTGTTTAAAACAGAAGAAAGAGATAAGCCTGGCAAGGAAGGACAACCTCAACCCTCAGTGGTGGTGGCGGCTTCAGAGGTCCTCCGGCCCAAGCAGATGCCCCAAGTACCTCAGAGAGGACGAGAAGCCAGTTTCCAGGCAGAGGATGCAGGACAAGGGCACTGCTGAGCCACGGAGGTCAGCCTGTTGTGCTGGGTGAGAGTTTTACCAGTGCTCATGTCCAAGCCTCGTGCTTTGCCTGGGCTGTAGCACAGCCAGTCCAGCGCTGCTTTGGCCCTTGGGCAGCAGAAGGATCCAGAACACACGTGCACTTCCACCATGTGCCACGCCAGTCTAGAGCTCAGCCACCCTCCTGCCACCCACTTAGCTCCACTGACCACTGGAGTGACCATCTTACTTACGCCCGAGTTTCCACTTAAATTCCACACGGGACAGAAACCACAGCCACTCTCCCATCCAATGCCCCATGTCCTGGACACGGGCAGGCCTTGTCTCCCCGTTGCAGCTGATCCTTCTCATGGATGTGAAGACAAGGGCACTCTGCTTGATGCTCAGAAGAAATTGGATCTGCAGAGAGAGTTTGTCTCCAACTACATTTTCTGAACTTTTAAAGCCCTTTGAGCTGAAACATGATATTATCCAAACAGAACATGATGCTATAATAAACAACACAGAATGAAAATACATAAACTAATTAAAAGAGAAATAACTTACAGCCCGTGACACCCAAAACAACAGGATGAAGCAAGGTCTTTGTGGACACACTGAGGCAGACAAACAGCAGCACATGAGACTCACAAGGAGATGAAATGATGGGAAACCACAGGAAAATGGCATAACCAGGGAAGAGCAAGTATTGTCCAACTCACCCAGCAGCAGCCCTGGAAACAGGGATTTTGTGGCTAATCCCATTGCCTCACTGTGAGAGAAGTGAGGCAAGAACATGGGAAGTGGTAGTATAGTATGGTTTGTGGCCAAAAATTAGATGACACCCAACAGAGGCAGCACAATGGAAGTGGAAATGAAGAGAAAAATGACCTTTTTTCCATTTGGATAAGTGTGCCCAGCTGAGCCCAGGTTGCTCCTCACAGGTGCTATTGCACACCCCACTGGTGAGAGCCCAGCCTCTAGTAACCAGAGTAGCCCAGAGCTACTCTGCTCTCCGCAGATAAAACAAACAGCAGGCAAAGCCCTAGACAGGGAACCAGGAGCCTGTAGGATTGGAACTCCCTGGAAATAAACCAACCGCCACTCAGTGCATCTGCATTCACGTTTGTGAGGCAGCACCACAGGATTATCGATGCTCCTTGTCTCAGGGAGGGAAAAGTGACATTTTAGACTCCGAGTGCTGACAAGGGCAGCGAAGTGAGTTTTTAGCTGAGACTACAGTATCTGTAAATTAGAGAAATCTATTTTGCTTTCTTTGATAAGGCAACTGCAGTCTGATGCTGAACCTGCCCTCTTTCACCTATCCCTGCTGCCTCAGGCACACGATGTAATAACTTATTTTAATAGGTCTCAAGTGAGCAGCGAAATCCATAACCACACAGTTTGATGGCTTCCTCACTGCTGCAAAACCACTTGTGTGGAAGTGTGGCTGCAAAGCCCTGTTTGCTTCGCTGGAGGGCCCCAGCCGGCTCAACCAGCACCAGGTTCCTTTGGCTCCCCATCTGTTGCACAACAGAAATCAGTTCCAGAGTACCTGGGACTGAATTTGAACTTGAACCAGCCATAAATACACAGTATTTAGTGACTCTATTGGCTACCTGGTAGTCTGAGTCTTTCCATCTCTTCTTCTCTCTCCCCAAAGAGCTGTGTTTTGCTCTTTGGCCTTGATGCAGTTGTCAAGCACTTGAAATGGTGTCTCTGCAAACTGGGTGACCTCCATCTTTATTTGCCACCTGCTGTTTTTCAGTCCACAGCCAATACAGAACCAGTGAGAAGGAAACCATGACTTACCTGGGAAGGGTTTTAAGACAGCACATTGCAGAAGGGACCTCATCTGAGATGAAGAGATGCTTGCCAGGGGGATGTAGGACAGTGATGCTGCCCCATGAGGGAGAGGGACCCCGGCCTCCCCACAGCCCCCAGCAGAGCCAGCAGCTGGACACAGGTCCATCAATAGCCCCAGCCCAAAAGCAGCAGTGGGGCAGGTCCAAGGACCACCCAGGGGTCTGGGCAGGAGCAGCAGGAGAGGGAGGCACCCAAAACATGGGCCTGAGACCCACCTGGGAAGACTTAGCCAGCACTTGGCTGGGATGAGGCACACAGAGAGCCCTGACCGAGCAGCACCAAAGCCCCTGGCTGAGCTGAGCTGGGGCTACTGGGCCCAGGGGAGGCTGGGCAGGCTCATTAAGGCCCATTAGTGCTCCCAAGGCCCAGCTGTTCATTTCTGCATCAGCTTTGGCTTATTTTCCCCTCATCCTTTGCCGAGCAGCCACCCCGCTGGTGCTCTGGTCTGTGCAGCTCAGCTCCCACTCGAGGATGGCGCAGGCAGCTGCGGTGGCTCCCCCGCCATCCCTCCCTCTCCCGCCTCTAAACTCTCACGTTTCCTTCTATCAAAGGCACGGCCAGCTGTAAAAATAATATCCTGGCATGGATGGAACAATACGGCACAATACACAAACACCTAAGCAGAGCAAAGCGAGGCTGTGTGCAGCTCGAGAGAGCGTTTGAAGCAAAATTAATTTTGTTTAATTTTATTAAAGAACCAAGGGCTTCCCAGCTTTTAAGTGGCAACAGGAGGAGCCTGGCATGTCCCTCGATCAGAGGCAGACGGGAAGAGCACACGGACCAAAGGGAAGAGAGCATATGGAATGTGTTACCCATGTCTGTCATTGAAGTAAGGAGCTTTAAAGAGCTCAGAAGGAAACTAGATACATTTCCAAACAAAAAAAGGCTGAAAAATACGGGGTGAGTGACAATGCCCAGTGGGGAGGGGAGAAGGCTCCCATCGCCTTCCCTCTGACTGAGAAAGCCTGAAGCACTGAAGTCTTTTGAACATGGAAGTTGTCTAAAACTGGTTAAAGATGTGCACTGAAGAGCTGAAAGATGAAACTTTAGGGCATTAATCAAGAAGGGGTTTTTGGGAAATAAAAAAAGTGAGGCCCCAAATAAATTAATAAACTTTCTAGGCGCCCACGCTCTGGCTATACACACCATTGGAAATGTCGGGCTGGCTTGATCTACTGCATCCCAACCCAGGCTCTCCTTGCTTGCAAGAAGACCACTGGCTAGGTGCTTTTAAAATAGATCAAAAACCAGAAACAATTGAAGTTTGTAAATGAAGCTCCTGCAGCACAGACCACCAGCAAGCAGTCCTGTCCCCCCCGTGGCTCCTGATCACAGCACCCACTCCTCTGCTAGCAGGAGCAGCAGGATGCTCACCCTACCCATGTGCAAATCAAAACTTGCTCTGGAGCGCTCTGGTGCTGTGCATGTCACCTGCCACTGACCAGGAGGTGCCATCCCCCTGCCCAAGGGGGTCCCAGGTGCTCTGGGAAGACCACAGAGGTGAGGGCAGATCACCAGCTAAATGCAGGTTGAGATATAACCCGCCAGCCACAGGATGATCCCTGCTGAATGAACTAAACACCTCCTGCTTCTGTGGTCTTTGCTGATGGGGCTGTTGGTGCAAATGAAAACACAGCTCACCCAGGTATCTGATAAAGCTTCAGAAACTGAACATCAGCATTCTCTTTCTTCAAGCTCCCATGCCAGGTTTTGGGCAGCGGTCCCTGCATCCCGAGCCCGAAGGCAGAGTGCTGATCAGGGGATGAGTGCCCTGGTCCTGCCAACCTGCCAGGTCTGCACTGGGCAGTGAAGCACAGCACCCTCCCACCAGTTGTCCCATGCAGGCAGCGGCATGAGGAACCTGCTGGCAACAGATGGCAACAAAAGCATTACAATATTCCCTTTCACAGTCAAGAACAAAACTCAGGAAAGTGCTGTTGTTAGTCTCCAGCAACTTGGCTAGACATCTCTGGCTTGGACCAAGTGACAGCTTTGTCACCTCAGGGCAGCTGCTCTTCCCAGTGGTGCTGGAGGCATGACAGCCTTTGGGAATCAAGCTTTAGTTGCAGAGTAGCCAAGCACATTTGCTTTCCTGTCTAACTCTGAATTAAGATCCCATTCTTTGCCTCCTCCAACTAAGAACACGCTAGAAATGCGATATCCTTCCTCAGAAAGGAAGGAAATTGTGGTTTCAGTGTGCAGTGCAAAGTCCCAGCTCCCATTTAGCTGTCTTTGCAGGGGCAGGTACTGGCACAGGCTCACACTCCGGTAGCTACCCCCTCGCACTGGTTATTTTATTTTTAGTTAGCAAGTTGTGCTATCACTTGGGAGTTGGCTTATCACAGATTAAAGCATTTCAAATGGCCCTCCAAGTCCTTCACAACAATGTTTAAGCCGTGAACCATAACATTACAGTCTCTGACACCTTCATCATGTGCATGGTTTTAGCACACGTGGGAAAGAGACTTAGAAAGGCTAACCAGGGCAAAAGTGAGATGAAAAAAACCCCAGGCAAACACATAAATGAGAAATGGGAAACAAATCCAAGGGAGACAACACCCAGAAGAGTGTCTTAGCTAGCTCTGTGTAGCAATAACAATTACAAACACTGTAAGGTTATAAATGTATTGTTCTAGTCTGTCCCGTGGCCATACAACTCAGCCCTATGCAGATTGCTGGAAGGGCCCATTGCCTCTCTTACGTGTCTGATCTGGTCAACTGCACTGTGGTGACATGCAGAATACAGCTGGTTTTGTACCAAATTGATGCAGTTGCTCTTTTAAGTTCTGTGCTATGAAATTGATCTGAGTTGTGGTAAGAAATCAAGTGATGTGTGGAAATTGTCCCACCACAATGCCTGTTCCTATTTTTTTTGGTGCTGCCGCTGCTTTCCCCTGCCCTCCTCTCCTCATGTTACTGCTCTTTTCATCTGTGATCTTTATTTTGTACGCTGACAGAGCCCAGGATTTACATGCCTGGTTTGAAATACCCAGGAGTCCTTGTCAAGATGTACCTCAGAGCCAATCTGGTCTTAAAAGAGCAATTAAAATAAGTCCCACGATGTTTTCACTTGGAAATCTTGCCACTGCTAAGCTGTCTGCTCTTTTGCTGGGGCATGTGCACATCCTGCATTCTGATAGCAACAAAATTACTTTTTTACATTATAGTTACTCAGCTTAGACATGCCATCGGTTTCAAATCTTAGCTTTGGTCAAAACAAGAAAAAAATGTGAAGCTGTTGAAATGGCATCAAGCTACAAATTATGTAAAATAAGATGTATTTTAATGTAATATTTTATTATATAAATTTTATTTTATTATGTATCGCATAATTTTTTTCTAAGAAGTTCCTAAGCAGTATTTTAATACCAAAGCTAAGTGGCAAGTAAGTTTTAAAGCAACAATCCCCATCTTTCCGTAGTTGCACCAATGAGCATTGGTAGGAATTAATTCTTATCTTTGTATCCATCTTCATCATCCTCTGCCTCAGGAAAAAAACATGCTTTACAAGTCAATAAAAAATGGACATTTTAGATCAGAGGAAAGTTCTAAAATGAATGCACAAGTGGTTAAGATACAGCTTTCCTTTTACCGAGTTCAGCACTTTTTTTCAGCCTGTGCTCTTGTACCTTGTCTTGTTGACTAATTCATATAACAGTGACCCTTTACACCAGTCAGGGAACACATATCAATATTAAAAATAATAGTTTTATTATGTTCTGTCTCTTGAGCAAAATGTTCCCGAGCATGAGATATCCAGATAAATGTCTGATCTGTGGACCTTCAGGCTAAGTAGAGAGAGATAAGTAAGAGACATTATCCTCAAAGATAACCAGACTGCCTCAGGAATTAGTCTCAAAAAAAAAAAAAAAAAAAGCTCCACAGTGTTCAGAAAGCATTCCTCATTGTATGAATGCAAGTATCTAGAACCGTTTCAATCCTCAATAGTTCTTAAGACACAGCTTTCACATCCGGCTGCAATTCTCTGAGTCTTCAATATTCATTATGACACTTGGGCTATTTTAGCTCTGGTTTGGGTTGGAAGGGACCTTAAAGGTCATCTAATCCAACCTCCCTGCAATGAGCAGGGACACCTTCCACTAGATCAGATTGCTCAGAGCCCCATCCAACCTGACTTTGAATGTTTCCTGGGGTGAGGTACCTACCTCCTCTCCAGGCATCCCATGCCAGTGTTTTACCACCCACATGGTGAAGAATTTCTTCCTAAGATCTAATCTAAATTGTCCTTCTTTTAGTTTAAAACCACCTTCCTGGTAGGCACCCAGGAAGTATCAGAGTATCAGAGGCCACAATAACGCCTCCCCAGAGCCTTCTTTTGTCCAGGCTGAATAGCCCCAGCTTTCTCAGCCTTTCCTCATAGGAGAGGTGCTCCAGCCCTCTGATCATCTTTCATGGCCCTTCTCTGGACTTGCTCCAGCAGGTCCACATCCTTGTTGTGCTGGGGAGCTGTCTCAGAGCGGGACACAGTACTCCAGCTGGGATCTCACCACAGAGTAGAGGGGGAGAATCACCTCCCTCGACCTACTGGCCACACAGTTACCATGCTTTTTTTTTTTTTTGTGAGACAACAA
>VYXC01006602.1:535035-581733 GCA_013397175.1 Platysteira castanea
ATGCTCATCATGTGAGAAAAGATATAAACTTGAGAAAACTCAGCAGAAACGAGTATTACAAAATCACAAATCAAAGCTTATTTAGATGGCATAAAGACGCAAAAACCAAGTTAAGCTGAAGCATCTGAGATTACCTCAGTTGTTAAAGCATGGTCCCAATAACACCAAGGTCGTGGGTTTGAATACTTAAGAGTTGGACTTGATGATCCTTGTGGGGCCCTTCCAAATCAGAAAATTCTGTGATTTCTGTGATCTTACGTGGTACATCAGAAGGTCCCATGTATTCCACTGGTGGAGTTATGCTGCCACCTATTGTGAGGATGAACCTGACACTCGTCGTTTTGCTAGGCAACATGTTTGCAGTAATTACCACTTGTCTTTTTCTCTTTTCTGTATTACAAGTACTTTCTTCTGAAATATCTGCTACTGATCAATGCTGATAAGAGGCTGCAGGCGTAGCTGGCCTTTCAGCCTGAGCAAATACAAGTGTTCATACATTCTGATCTCTCATCTACCACAATGTACAGTTTAATTTGGCTCTGTCTGATGCTGTCAGCTCAAAAGCTGCTCCAAAATGAGAATCCTGTTTCTCTACTCCAGTCAGTGGTCGAGGAATGCAGCCATGGGCAGAGAGGCAACATGCTCCCCTGGCAAAGTGCTCCCAGATGTGCTTTGCCTTCCTCCCTCATGCAAGGAGCGGAGGACAATAGGTTAGTTCCACAAAACTGAGACAGCACTTGAGCTATAGTATAAACTCATGACTGTGTCTTTAGGACACCTCTTCTTCCCCCCAAGCACAACTGCAGTCCACATGGCATTTATATATATTGTGCTCCACTCCAGCAGCCGCAGTTACCGGCCCTGAGCAGAATGCTCTGTTGCCCAAAGCTACCTTTTTGTGTGTACAGAATTTAGGCAAACATTTCAGGAGAGCAGCCCCAGGAGTCCCAGGCCAGCACACCTCCAGAGGCTCACAACACAAGCAAAGCTGAAACAAACTACAATGGTACTTCTGCCTCTCTAAAACTGAAGTAGCTTGGCACTGGTCAAGTTCTGCTGTTCTCAGTGTACCTTTCCCCACCTTTTTTACTTCCTCTCTGCCTTAGCACAACACAGACACGCTCTGTTCCTTCACCTCTCCAGGAGTATCAGCTAAGCCAAGATCCAGGCACTAGAGCATCCCTGCCATCTTAAGGTCACTCAGCTGGGAAAACGAGGCCATCTGTTCAGCCGCAGGGTGCATCATCAGACTCCCTTACGCTCCCTCCTTCCAATCCTCCCCATGCCTGCCTCATCATTCATTTTCCCTTCCAGCTTTAGGAACCAAATGGTTCCAATCCAGAGCAGCACCGCAAATCAGGAGCAGGGCAGTACTCAGGAGTCACTTCTGGACAGCTCGGATAGCTGCTCAGGCCAACCAGCTAGTGGGATTTTCTCATTTATCTTTCAGGCATTCAGCAGCTTCCAAGCCACTCAGTGGGAGAGAGGATCTCTGGAGCTGCAGCTGGAGTGAAACCTGATTGCACAGACAGCAATGGTGCAGCCAGAGAGGACAGCCAGGTATGAGTGCTGTCAGGTCTCCAGCAAAACAAGCACCAGAAGCATGAGGTGTTTCTGCTGTTTGCTGTGCCACAGGGTACATATTTTTACAATTTTGAATTGAGTCCAGCCAGGGTCTGTCAAAGTCAGCGCTGCTTGCAGCACAGAGGCAAACAAGTGTACCAGCAGCTCAAGATGGCACTGTTAAGTAGCAGATGACATTTTCAGAGTAGCATCACAATTTACAAACTCCTTGGACAGGTGTTTGCACTCCTTTGTGTCCAGGCAAGGGACACGAGGCACTTGCAGCAATGGAAGCTTTGTGATGGTGTCTGTGTGACTCTTGGGTTCAATACTCCACCACGATTACAGGAATTGCCTGAAAAAGAGAGGTTGGGTCACGGGCAACTTTCAGCCTCCTCATCACCTCAACTGGTTTCTCCAGAAGGAAGTTGTTTTGGGGAGTAATCTGGGATAAAAATGCATGATAGTCTGTGGTCTTTGGCTCCATAGACAAGCTGCAGCTAAGCAGTAGGAATTAGAAACACTGTCTTTACAGCAGAGTGAGATGAGAGTCCTCAGTACCTTTCTCTTCCCAAGTACAACCTGAGCACATCCAGACACTGCATTCCTATCAGACCCTTCAATTGCCCTGCAATTGGGCAAGCTTTTCTAGGCTTCTTCCCTACTCCCAGGAACTCCCACTGCCCTTCCCTCTATTTTAGAAATAGAAGATCTCACTTTCTGGTCACTACCACATGAATAGGTGATACATTATTTGCACGGCAGTAAAAAAAAAACCAACATGTTTAACCTGGCTTTTAGCCCAAAGCCAGGAGCCATCAGGTTAGGATAGGCTTACCTGTTCTGAAAGAGCTGAGGTCCAAGTCCTGGGTCTATCACACAAGGACAACCTGTTTCTACCAAGAGATCTACTATATCTTAAAGAAGTTTAAATCAACTGGACTTCAGTCAAGTTCAACAGTATCTTGACTTCAGACACAAGACTGACCTCAGTTTAAGTCAAATACCCTTGGCTTTGTCTCAAAAGTGACAAATTCCAACCAAAATGGTAGCTTGCCAAAACCCTCCATGATCCCATCCCTATACCCAGAAGCAGTGATTATTCATTCTCAGTGATAAAGGACAGTACATGCACACAGGTACTTTTTTTCTTTTTTTTTATTGCTGTTAATTCAAGGAAAAAGGTTGCATAAAATCCAATCTCTTCTAGAAATATAAGTGACCTTTCCAGTACATTTCAAATATCAAAGTATATGGTAAACATACAAATAAAGAGAAGGTAACATACCTCCTATTTACAGTACAGTATTTTAAATCATAAAATAAGTTCCATAAAGTACAACTGGCAGGTAATTCACAATACAAGTCCATTGGTGGTTTAACACCCTCACTTCAACTCAAACGCAGTTCATTCATTTCAAGTGGTCCAAAAATACCCAGATCAAATAAAAATTTTAATCAAAATAATTTTCATTTACTACTTAAACTTTTTTTTTTTTTTAAATTAAAGCTTTCATCTACCTCCCTCCCCTTCCCCCCCTCCAAGAAAAAAGTTTCAAAATGTACACTGGTGCTATAAATATAAATGCTACCTATGAAGAAATGTAGTAATCAAGCTTTTTTTTTCTTCAAGTTTTTTGTTTGTTTAGCAATTTATTAGATGGCTGAACCAAAAACTGATTTTTATTTCATCCCTCTACCGGACACTGGGTCTGATTTTAAGAAAAAACATTTCTGCCATGAACTGTGAGGAATGCCAAACCCTATGGATATACAGTGGTAGTTGTTCATCGGTGTTGAATGCAGCAGTCAAAAACACACTCATCTTCCAGATAACCTCAGTGCACTTTAGGAAATCAAATATTACCTGGAAGCAATTTAGTACATATATTGGCTTTTAAAAATAAAATAAAAAATACAGCAGCATTAAACTTACTCATGATACTGACATGTTTAATACCATCTTAACACTCATTTCAGTCTTTCACATTATACCGTAATTACGCATAGTGGTAAATTGTTATAAAATAGTGACTTTTCTATTTGGTAGACAGGTTCTAATACTAATACCTGACTATTTTGTAGAAAACCATAGCTTTTGTTCAGTTTGAAATAAAACATTTACATTCTAAGTACAATGCAACACTGTAATAGTTTAGGAAAAAAATATTCAATCAAGTAATGTTCATTCTGTGTTGACACGATGTAGAATAGCTTTAAAAAAGGAAAAAATGCTGTCAACTTTCATTACAAATGCAAACACACTGAGTACAACATTCATACCATTTTTTTCACCTTTGTTGCTGAACATACAGGCTAAAAAGCTACAAGGGAAGAAAAATCTGTCAATTTAAGCTTGTTCATTTTTCTAAATCTGTTCCAGTCCACACAGTTTCAGCCCCTTCCTGCTCTGTGTATTTTCACTTGTTTGGGCCTGTCAAGAGCTGCGTATCTGTATTATTACCAGGTGTAGTACACATACAGTATCCTGTTTTCCTTTGGACTCTGCTAATAGGATGTTTGAACATCTCCCCTCAATTTACGAGCATTAAATTTAGAGTACGGGCAGGGTCTGTATGAACTGCTAAACACTCATGCAAGTCCAACGAATCCACATGGACAACCAGGGAAAGAAAAGAAAACAGCAGCATAAGGAGAACAGGGAGGGAGGGAAGAAGATTGTGGTGGGGAACATGACCAAGTTTCTTCTTTCACCATATGGCTGCTCCACCAGTGATGTCAGAGGTCAGAGGAATTTTTTTTTTAAACTGCAGTAAACATTGCACATGTCTCAAGTCTTCAGTGCAAAAGCATGGTTCGAATGCTCTGATTGTTTGGCTGTGTGTGTGAATTACATGCATTACGCAAGCCTCTTGTAGAACCAGGAGGAGACCAGGGACTCAGCTTTCTTCTTTTGTACGGAACAGAGGTGCAAAAGCAATGAAAAACTCCAAAAGAATATAAAACCGGGAATGTCCCAAAACACAAACCCAACCTCCCCCTCCCACACACACACCTTCCCCCAATTTCCCAAGCTTCAGTTTAAGTAGGCAATGTTTACTTGTTTCAGTCTGCAGACTCCAAGGTATCATTGGAAGGGGGAGGGGGAGGTGCGTATCTCAGTCTGTAAGTGCCTAAAACAGGAAAGAGAACTACTAAGTCACTGCTCACAATTAAAATGGATTACAAAACCACTACAAGGTATTAAAATGGACATGCTCTTCAAAAGGCACTATCATCCTCCAGTCCTTTTAAAGTAGGTCCTCAGACTTTATCCTATTTTCTTTCATCCTCTTGCTAGAACTGTAAGTTTAAAAAAAGATATAGAATGTAGATACAGGACTTGAGTATTACTGGAAAAATGCAAAGAAAAGATGGTCCCCATCAAGGTTCATCTTTCCTGTTCTGGTCCAATCAAACTACTAAAGTCAGAATGGGAACAGGGGACAGAATCAAAAATAGCTTATGCTCGATGCAAACCCTATATTTCCCCCATTCTTCTGGATGGAGAGAGAGATGGAAGCTATTCCTTTTATATTTAGTTCCAATCAGTTTCTTCCTTTATGCTGCAACTTGTCTGAAAAGTTAAATGTATTGCATGACGGGGCACAGAGGGATGGCTGATTGTGCAAAACTAAGCCCTAGAAAACTTAAAAATATCAAATGGCCAGTCTACTGGTTTTTCTTTCCATTCTCAGAAGTTTTAGGAACCCAAGGTCATATCATAGACATTAATTCACTTTTTGCCAACGAATTCTCTCAAAAAGCACCCCACTTGCCATGGGAATGGGAAAATTGAAACAACACGCAAGTCTCAACATAATGCCAAAACCAAACTCGTGAAAAAAGAATGACAATTTAGGACTGGTGTCATTTGACTTTCCAGCTCTGAATCATACCCATTTTTAACATCACACTGTGAACCCCGTTCCCTCGCACTGTTCTGCAAGATTTTCAGGCAGAGATAGGATACTTTGCAGTTTTAGAGCAGGTCACTAGTGCACAACCATTTACACAAAACATACACACGCACGCACACCTTTCTGCAAGACCAGAAACAGCACATTCAGAAAGGTAAAGAGAAACTGCTAAACTCAAAAGCAAGTCCGCTGGGAGTTATCATGATTACCTTGTTGACTGGCCTCCATGGATGACTGCTTACAGTCCTGCGCATAGTGTCCACTTACACCACAATTGTAACATGAAACGTTCCCATTCTTCTTGGGTCCTGACCCATTTGTGTTGGCAACTACGTTAGGTGCTGGATATACAGGATAGAACCTCCCAAATCCTGCCATCTGCTGCATACCATAGTTGGCTTGGCTCCCCATCACTGGGTCATGCATAAGCCCGTTTGCATACGGAGACTGAGGCAGGAAGAACGGAAGTTGTGTTCCATTGCTTTGATGTGCTTGATTGAGGTAGCTGCCATTGCAAAGTGATGGCAGAGTGAAGAAAGATGGAACTCTGTAGACCTGTCCATGAAGCGGGTTATGATAAAAATAGCTATTAATCTGAAGGCTGCCATTGGTCCCACAGCTACATCTACGTCCACAAGAACCGCAAGGGCCGGACCCCAACTGCTGCGGAGGTAACATTGTCCCATTAGTGTTATTATTCCCAACAGCATTTATGTAGGATGTGCTGTCACTCTGTGCAGTGCTGTGTGTTAGAGCGGGGCTCGGGCTGGGGGCAGGGCCTGGCGTGTGTGTCGGGATTGCAGGAGGAACAGTGGACTGGACCTGACCAACACCGAGGCCAGCGGACTGAGGTGGTGAGGAAGTTGCTCCAGTGCTCAGCACGTTTGTATTCTGGTTGGGCAACACACTGGTAGCGTGAGGGCTGCCTGGCAAAGCGTACGAAGCTGGTGGAGGTGGTGGTGCTGCTGTGGAGAGACCAGCTGCTGGAAGAACTACCTTGAGATTGGTAGGCTGAGGGATTGCTCCTGGGTTTCCCTCAATGTGAGGCACCATTTGATTCAGTCCTACCACCTGGGACGCAGGTTTTGTGATGGGATCTGTAGTAGGAACTGGGGATCCTGGGAAACTACCTGGATTGTGGACTGGGATAAAGGCAGTATTTGGTGATCCAATACTTAAGTTTCCTGTCGGCTGCTGTGGTCCATTAACTGTGCAACTTTCTGATGATCCCTGTGGAGAGGGGATTTTCAACCTATGTATTGCCAAATGCAAAGCAGGGCTACCAGGCTGGACAGAGTGTGGAAGGAAAGAGGATGGGACTGGCAAAGGGGAAGCCATCAGCTCAAGGCGTTTCTCAGGTTCACCAGAGGTCACTGGGCCCATTCCCGCAGGAGGGGAATTTGCAGACTCTCTCACTGGCGAGACAGCGACAGGTGTGGTAACCAGCATTCCCATCGTTTTACCATCTGCAGATATGGGTGGCGGGACAACTGTTTCAGGCTTTTGGGCAGCGCTGTGCATCACACAGTGTAAGGCAGGCATGAAGGAAATATGCTGAAACTTTGCATTCAAAGGATCTTCTGAAAGGCTCCCATTTTCATTATTCACTGAAGAGATCTGAGCAGATGATTTGTTCATATTTGATGAACTGACAGCACTGTAGCCTGTAAACCTGGTTGTATTTTGATTCCCAGAGTCCTCAGAATTGCTGTCTGTATCTGTGGGGACAAAAGCATTTGTCAGTCAGAAGAATGAATCTCAAGCAACAGAGAATCATGCCCTGGACTCATATACCCAATATAAAACCTATTGAATTTGATTACGCGAGTGATAGCTATGTCTTTCCAAACTGCAACAACTTTGATATTCTTTTCATTCACCCAAATTAAGCTAGGTTCATCTTCATGACTTGCCTATATCCACCTGCTCAACTAGCTACTGTTGCATATTCACTGTTGTGTGTATGTGCAAATGTGAAGAGAAGGAAACAGTGAATTAGGAATTTGCATCTGTCTAGAAAGACATTAACATGGCTTACTTAAATTTGGAAGGAGTGGCAAACTATCAGTACAAAAAGATGGAGCTCCTGGACATGCCACACATAATTTGATATAAATCCAGCCCCTTTCAGGCCAAAGTTTTCCACATTAAGAGAGCTATACCACTAAAGCAAAAAAATTACTACATACCTTTAGTAACCTAAAACTCAGTGGTATTTAAACAGCGCTAGAAGCCCTCAAACCACTCAGTCATGAAATCCAAAAGCAAAATATATTCTGTGGCTAGTTCAGAAAACAAAGTAGCTAATCAAACTGAAAAATTAACTAAAATTAAAAGTAATGCAAGAAGGAGATCAGTCTAGGAATAAAGGCATTCATGCACACTTTCCATAAATACAACCTCTGTCTTTTTCTTCTTCACTATCAAAGCTTTCCCTCCCATCGTGTCGTGGACTAGAAGGAGAACTGTAACTTTCAGATGATGTTTCTCCACACGTATCATGACCAGATCCAGCATCCAAATTCAGATCTAAAAATAAAAGTTGTCAGTTTTATTTTTGATCTCAGTGTATAGAAGTGAAGTTATTTTGGTTTTCTCACATCTCATGCTAGTTGAGACTTTTGTCTGTTCCTACTTAATTGCATCTGTCCCCTGTATTCCTATCACTTCCACTTCCAGCACTCAGGACTGGTCTTGTCACTAAAATCGTGATGACCGAATCCTTGGTGTCAAAGATGATACTGAAAATTGGTATTTATGCAAAGCAGTGAAAAGAACAATGATCCTTAATGATTCCTGTGATGTTTCTACCCGACTGTACTACAAGACTAATCTCCTCTGGATGGTAGCGATCCAACATTTCCACTGCAGAGCTGCAGCGCTCCTCGGTGACACCAGCACAGGCAGAAAGCTAACTCAGCAGGACATGCCAAAACAATGCACCACTTCACAACTCACTCTTCTAGAACAGGCTTTAACCAAACTCTGTCAACAAATCCTGTTTAAAGAAAAAGAGGTGAACTGAAAAAGTGGTAAATTGTTTTCTAAATTCTGAATGGATCATGGGACACTCATTTTCTAGAAACCAGCTTTCAGAGTGGGTAGCTACTATTATTTGGCTTTCAAGTTCAGCCTCAGAGGGGAAGAAGGATGACAAATTCACCCTCTCAAAATCTATGACAGACACTGCCTGGAAACCCCAGCCCTCAAAACCTTGGTTAGCAAGATTTCAGGACAAAAATTAGAACACTAATTATTATAATAATAATTTATAAATAAACTATTTTTTTTCTATTTTTTATTGCTACTGAAAGTTTAACAGGTTGAGCTGGGTCATCAAAAAGCTGCCTTAATGCTTCAATTCTTGGAAAAATTTCCTGGATTAAACCCAGCTACCCATTGGTTAAATTATTTTAACAAGTACTTTGAACATCTAATATAACCTGGAGCCTCAGTGTGAACCTGGAATCACTGAGAGCCAGAGTCTAGAGTGCTAATCACAAAGTATCAAGCCTTAAAAGTTACCATTGTAACGAACTGATGCTTCAGACAAGCTCAAAATAGAGAGGAAAAAATGAAAGAAAACATGATGCAGTTAAGAATTACACACTCAAAATAGGGCATTTCAAATCAAGCCTGGATATATAAACCTAGGCAGAGATTCAAACTGCAACATGAATCTTCTTCCTTAGATTATGTCTCCAATAAGTATCTCAAAAGACATTTTGATGTTTACATGCAGGTTGAAAGCTCATCTCTGAGCAGGAGTTAATGGCTTCCAGACTCTGTGGGTTACAGCTTCTTTTTGAACCAGCCAACAGTCACCAGGAGGCAGTTTCACATCTCTAGAGTGGTGGGTAATGAGCAAACGGAACTCCTAAGGAGAAGTATTCCCTATTAACTTTGCAGAATGAGAGAATCAATTAGGATGGAAAACACCTCTGAGATCAAGCCCAACCTATGCCTAACACCAACTTATCAACTAAACCATGGCACCACATGCCACATACCCAGTCTTTTTTTAAACACCTCCAGGGACACCTCCATCACTTCCCTGGGGCAGCCCACTCCAACGCCCAATCACTCTTCCTGTGAAGAATTTTTTTCTAATGTTTAGCCTAAACTTCCCCTGTGTCTGTGTTCTCTCGTCCTGTTGCTGGTTGCCTGGGAGAAGAGACCAACCCCCACCTTGGTCTACACCCTCCTTTGAGACTGTTGTAGAGAGTGATAAGGTCTCCCCTTATGCACCACTGCATCACCTCCTGAAATCATCGTCAGTTCATGAAAGCTCAGTGCACTTTGCCTGACAACAAAAGCAGCAATCAATCAGAAAAGTACGCAGCAAAGCTCTGCTGTACCGTATGTTTTCTGCTTAACGACCCTTAACTATAGCTTCCCAAAATTGTTCTAGTTTTGCTAAGTTTGTGGACTGTGAATTCTTAAAGTTTTAGTGAAATGCTGTTTGTAGAAGCTAAAAACACCTGCCCATAAAATATGTCAATAATTCAGAATGGGATCCAGCTGGAACTCTCCAAGTTAAGAAGCCGTGAGAAGAAAGAATGAAAGCTTAATCAAGATTGTATCACAAATGAAAGCAACAGAAAGACAAGGCACTTTTAAAGAGTCCTTTTAACACTTATGCCAATTAGGTGGTGTAGAAAAAGGCAAACTCTTTGTCAACCTTCTGTCATGAGAACTACATACTAAAGAGGCAAGGTCGCAACTGACATTGGGAATTTAGAAAACATCAGGATGGCAAAACCAGTGGGTAGCACAGACCTTCAGAAATTTGTAATAAAGCTTGGAGACTCAGTTTACTAAAGGAACACAAATATCATTTTGTCTTACAACTGACCAGTGTACACAAGTCTTGGCCTAGACACTACATTTAGGATTACCCTAACCTGAGAGCCCTGCTAGGGCAGCACACACAGTTCTGTGTTGTAGCTCAGTGGTCACTTGGTTTAAACACTACAGCTCCTCAGTGGTTCATACCACAGGTTTCACACAGGTTGCTTGTGGGCCATTACACAACAGATGAAGAAACTAGTAGGCTGCAGAGAGAACACTAATGGAAGATGCTCCAGTTCCACACACTCAGACTGCTAAATTTCATATAGAAGTAGCCCAACAGTAGTTGCTTCTGGCAATTACTCCACCCCATAAGCCAACTTACGGAGACTTCGCTAGTATTTTGCCACCTATGCAAGACGAGACACACCCCAAGCAATTGGATACATAAGACTGAGCCTAGTGTGCTCTATACAGCAAGTTCTATACATTTCAGAGTTGTGCTTTCCCCTTTACAGAAGACCTCAAATAAATCTGCAAATTCTGTTTCTTACTAACAGCTTTGGAAAAAGCACCTTACCTTTTGCTGTGCCAGTACGGATGTGCTGTGATGCTGCAACTCGAACCCCGTTGCTCCTGTTAGTCAACCTGCAGTCAGTTTTCTTTGCTTTCTCCCTGTGTAAATAATTTCATGGCTTTTTTGCAAATGCACGAGCACAAATAACCAACCATGAATGAACATGGAGTGCTACTGGAAACAAAGGCAGTGATTCCAGGCCAGAAAAGTGTATTTAATAGATACAACAAATTTAGATAATAAACAACTAAATAGAGGTGCAATATACCAGGAACTAAGCTGCAAGCAGTGTTACTAAACACTATGAATAAAGATCTATATAAGAAAAGACACAAAAAGGAAATGGTGCAGCAGACAGTAAAGTAATTTTTGAAAGCTGATGTGTGTAATGCAGCCCTACACCAGTCTAACATAAATGTTTCTGCATTCTGTAACAAAATGACAGAAACTTGGAAGTAGGCGGAGTATTAGGTAAGGGTGGAAGTGCTTTCACTTCTCACAGTGCAGAGTTGTGTAGCCTGCAGGAAGCTCTGAAGCCCTCTGATGTGCAAATTATCTTCAATAAGACATTTCAGCCAGTTACCACCCACTACATAATGTTAAAGGTTGTCATCAACCCTCATCTGATTTTCAGTATATTCTGGACAGCTTTATACTTTTTAACATTCAAATAAATAAAAAGGGAAAAAAGCAATTTAGCATTGGTTAAGAATGTACTTCCACTCCATATTTTTGTTAAATGACAAGTGATATTTTGAGAAATAAATGCATTCACCTAAATTCTATTTTCCAAGTTACTTCTTTACAGAATATAAAATAAGCATTTTTATGTAGCCTAGCCTCACACTATGTCAGCTCTTGTTCCATCATAGCAAATGAAAGCACCCAATTGATTGCAGACTCTGTTTATCAGAGCGAATGCATTACACTTTGTTTCTGGATTACTGGTTACATTGGAAACCTACTTTTCCAGCTGTGGCTTTCCTTTCTTCTTGCTTACTGTAGACAGACTTCGTTTTTCCACTGTGTGCTAGACAGAAAATACAAAGATGCCAGTCAAACAACAGAATTTGTGTTATGAAAGCCAAGAAAAAGCCCCCTTCTGGACCAACAGGTCCGCAAGTCCAAGATTAGTGTGTTCACAGGTGCTATAACCACCCAAACAACCACTTGTTCAGTGCACCTGAGCCTGTAAAATAATGCATCACGTCTTGTGTTCATGCCAGTATCAGCACAACACTCAGCAAATTGCTGCTTGTAAATATGCCAGAGATATCAATCAAATTATTGTCTGCATGCTGTTCTTCCTCCAGAGGATAAAAACAAATGTGTTACATCACATACCTGCTAAAAAGATCAATCACCAGGCTTAAGGAGCTACAAAATTTGTTGATACAAATGGAATTATTTCATTGTTGGGGGTGGGAAGTACATGTGACAAATTATTTCTACATAGTGACAAGCAGGTATCTAGCCTTAAACTGGAGGTTTAAGCTGCTAAACTCAACTCTAGAATACAACATACAAGCACATAAGAAAAAACCAGGACCTACAGAACTTTTAAAGTATGCTATTTCTAGCTGTTATTAACAATTCATATTTGGCAAGGAAGTAAAATTTATGAAAACTCTGAAATAATCTCTGTCCAAAACACTGTATCTGGGCTTCCTTTAAATAGCTTCTCCTCTGCTTTAGTAAATTAACTTTTTCCTTGGTTCAAGCTTGCAGTATTTCAAGCTTTGATGCAGCCTACCATTTCACGTTTAGAAGCCAACCTCATTTCATTACCCTGCTTTATGAAATAAGGAAACTATTTTTGTTTGGCTTGCTATTCCACACATAACAATCAATAGCCAACATAATATCAAGCAATTCTAACATTCTGGGTTTTTCATATATAAGCAGTGAGCAACCCTCCTTCCCCTAATTTCAGTAGTAGATAATTTTATTTATAAATAATTATTCTGCTTACCTATATTCACAATAAGATTGAGCATTGAAGGGACACAAATCTCACAAGATAATGATACTTAACTAACACAGGTAAGATAAAATACGTTTAACCTGTTGTACCTACTGTAGCATTAATATAGTTTAGCTGCTAACACAGTTTCTAGTTTCTTCCTTGCAATAATAGAAAGTGCCCAAGCATTCTGGAATCCTCTCTGATGACAATGCTACAGTAACACAAAGTGCCTGATTAGAAATTAACATTAGGCTTTTCTGATTACTTATATTCTGCTGAGGAATTTTATTTACAAATTCATAAACAAATTATTAAGCTTTCTGAGACAATGGTAAGGAATTGTGAGGGGGTTTCTAATCAAAGTAAGTCAGAAGCAACTCCAACATTTATTTTGAACAATTTTAGGAGGGCTTTTCATCTTTTAAAGCTAAATCTCATCATGTGTAGTGGACAGTCTTCTCAAGTGTCTCAGAATACAGCTTTGAAGAAGAAACAGCAACACACCTGGTCAAGTAGGTTAGTACAGTGCTCTGGGTGCTGCTGGACAATACAGCTTTTCCTTCTCCAGTCCATTACCCCATTCTGCTCTGAGTGCTGTATGTTAAGGCTATCCAGTGAAGAACATTTTGCACTGCTAGTGCTGCTGAAAAGAAAAAAAAAGCCCCAAAAGTTATGCTGATGTGAACAAACCTGCAGGCTTTTCTTCGCATCATGTTGGGAAATTTTGCTTTCAGAAAACCCTAGGAATTTTCAGGAGATTTAAAAGATGTAAATTACAGCAGTTCTTGTGCTCTAAAGTTATGATCTGACCATAACTGGAGTTGCTTTTTCATTTGTCTACTATCTACTATAATTTGATGTAAAATTCAGAACAACAGAATTTGTAGAAAACAGTAATTGAGGGAAGAGTTTCCTTGGATACTTCTATACACAAAAACTTTACTATTTTCATAACAGACGTGGGGAAATTTTCCAGAAAGAAATGTATTCTGAATTCATCTTCTTTCTTCCTTCCTTATCATTAATGACAAAACTGGAATTACTTTGTAATCCGTGTTTCAGAATTCATGAGATATTTAAGGAAAGGGGCACGCAGTTACTACAGATCATACTGCAGCTGTGTTTGTTTCAGTTTCAAAACAGTAATCTTGCTTTGCGTTTTTACCTTCAGGAATGCTAGTTTTGAGTAGTGCTGGGAGTTGCACTTGGCATTTACTTTGGACTTCATAACGATTTCCACTGAAGCTGGTCTACAGCAGCTGGTCAGAAGCAATATTTAATTAGGTCTGAGACCACTGGTCAACAAAAGCTGCTAGAAAAACAGTCAGGGTTCTGACAGAGTCAGTAGGGGCACAGGGACCTATAACCTTTTTGTGTCTCATACAAAATCATGCCTTACTGCTGGCTGGATGCAAAAGAAAAAAAGAAAAAAAGGCGTTAACACTTAAATTCTTATCTAAATACTTATGCTGGTAATTGGAAGTGTCTTTTAATTCAGGGCTGTTGGCAAGATGCTTCCTGAAGGTTACCGCAATATGAAATGTTACTTGGTTCCCTGATGGCAGAAATCCAACTCACTTGAAAGCACAAGACATGCTCAAGTTCCAGTACCTACTTACCAAATACCTCTGTGAGTAAGGGCTCAAGCTACTTAAAAGATACACGACAGAATATAAAAAAAAAAAATTAAGAAAATGACAACCCAAGAAGGTCCCAAAAGACAGACATAGGCCCCTGATTGTAGAGATAGAAGCAAGGTCACTTTAGAAACTTCTGCCAAGTGGAGGTAAATGATTTCACTGCCAAATTTGCAGTCATTTCATGGAAACTGTGATATTACTAAAGTTTTTATTTTGTATGTGTGATCTCATTCCTACCAGTAAATTTTTGGACTTTTCAAGGGTAAGGCTGCAATACTGATTGAAAACAAGAGGTAGACAGACACAAAATGCACCAATGTTTTTGAGATGAACTACTTCTGACTCTAAACAGCTTTATGCATATTTCAAATGGAAAAGTTTCATTCAGTGCCATTTCTTTACAAGCCATAAACAAGTGGCACAGATTTTAAGGAGACAGACGCATAATGCAAACCGGAGAGGACTAACAGATCTCCAGCAGTCGAGGAATAAACATGTTTTCCCCTCTTA
This sequence comes from Platysteira castanea, assembly GCA_013397175.1. Taxonomy (NCBI): domain Eukaryota; kingdom Metazoa; phylum Chordata; class Aves; order Passeriformes; genus Platysteira; species Platysteira castanea. Next base: position 550,003 of record VYXC01006602.1, read on the forward strand.
CATAAACAGAAAATAATAGTTAGCTAAAGGAGTTTCTTTCACAGAACTTTGTGGAAAGGTCTGTTCCTCTCTTTCCTACCTGAAAGACAGATTCTAAACTACAGTCTTCCTTAGTGTAATTCATTACACAATGAATAAGAAAAAGACAATTTCTTTATTAATAACTACTAAATTTGGATCCTGCTCTGACGACTTCATAGTAGGCTGTATATCCACCAGTACAATCACAGATTTTGTCAAGATGACACTTTCTTCTTGAGAAAATAAAAGTTGAAAGTAGGACAGTTAAAAACCAAAAGAGACACAAACCACTAAGCTGTCTTGTAGTGAGTTCACAAGAATTTTGTCTGTTAAAGATCTGTGGACCTTAAGCAACATTGTTCTGTGCTATGTTTATATTCTAATTATTGCAATTCCAGGTAAATTTTCACCACAAGGTAAATACCTTTCACAGATAAATCAACACTAAACAAAATTGTAAATCACAATAAATTCTGTATCCATTTTTTTCTCTTAATTTAGTTGAATTATTGCACAACTATGTGCACATATATCCAAAGTTTTTGGTCAAAATACATTGATGAGTGAATTCACCTTAGGTACTTGAGGAATCTGAAAGCATATATAAACTACTTTAATACGGTTAAGAACTGCTTCCACTTACAATGGACATAAACCAGTAAGGCATGTGTGCATTTGGCAGTAAGCAAGGGAAAGAATGTACTACCTTCTCCTATAACGTCCTCTTTGAAGTTACTTAAGCTTCAAATCAACAGCACTGGAAATTTTCAGTATAAGCATGGGGGTGTGTGCACATAGAAAAAATACACGCCATACAGATTTATACTGTTCATCTTATAAACACAAATCAAAACATCAATTCAAACAGTGAAGATTCACAAAATTTGGGAAAGAAGAGATACCCAAATTGCCTAGACCTACAGACTTAGAAACAGAGTCTTCTGAACTACTTTTCTAATAGAGATTAAGTTAATTACAACCTCCCAAATAATAAAAATAAGACCGGAATGCCCCACCACAAACAAACAAAAACCCAACAAACAAGCTTTAATCTAGAAGGACATATACTCTCAATGCACTAACAAATGGAAGTTCAGACATGTAACATGGTCACATTACATCCTAGTACCTACTTGGCAACAGGACTTTTTCCATTATGTTTCTTGTGAACCGCTGTGTGTTGCATTACATCTGGAAAAAAAAACAAAGCATAATTTCAACAGCAATTCCCATTTCATCTTTTAGATCAATCCAGCAAATTCATCTTTCCATCACCACCAGGCACATAGCAGAAGACATCTTCATTGAACAGGTCAGGCTTAATTTACAGTACTGAAATTAGCAGGTGTTGCACAGAAGACAGATCAATTTGTACAGAGGATATAAACAAGACTCTTTACCTTCCACTTCACGGAAGAATGAAACAAAAAGAGAGCAACTATGACAAGTGTTTGCTCACCTCTATATTTAATTCTAAGCACTGAATGCATGACTGAGTATCACCAATATGAAAGAACGGAGAGAGAAGAAAGGAATGAGTCAGAAAAAAATACAACATTTTGTAATTTCTTCTGAAGTGCTGAAATTATTCTCAACACTATGTCACACATTCTGAATAGCAAACGAAGACAAGTCTTACACCTAAAGTATTGCATTCTGAACCTCAAAATTCACTATGCAAGTAAAGCTCTACAAATTACATCTGACAAAAACAGATACTGCCTCAAGGCCAGGCTGGATGGGACTCCACCCAACCCAGTATAGTGGAAGGTTCCCTGCCTGTGGCAGACGATTTGGAACTTTAAGGTTCCTTCCAACCCAAACCTTTCTAAGAGTCTATGAAGAAGAACTAGGAACTTTACAGACACAGTCTACCCTTTTCTTTAAGGCAACTGTTAAATTTTAACAAAAGCAACTTTCCTTAATTCCAACTATTGATGATCTTAGTATTCTTGGTAGTTATGACTTTGCCTGAACTCCTCTCAATGCTACAACTAAGTCCAAATATTGGACTTAAAAATCATATGATTTAAAAATCATAGAGAAAAAAAAATCATTATTTTTAAACTTCTGGTAAACACTTTCACTAAAATGGCAAAAAAGGTGTTCTGAAATGCATTTGTAGTTTCACCAGGTGAAGAGATTTATGTATTTTTAAGAACAGTACACAAAAGACTGTTTGAGCAAATATATTATAAATTCACTTGGTGTGGTCTGAACTCTAAAGAATATGGTAATGATTATTTTCAGAAGAAAAAGCTGTTCAAACTGCATATGTAGATTACTGAACGCACAGAAGTTCAACAGCAAACTTCTTATTAGTTATTAATGTGAAAGAGAATAAGAGTGCTGTCAGTATGTGAAAGCCAGCGTAAGAGTTCAGTGGTCCGTGTTCACCTGTCAGTCCCACTGCCCATCCTTTCCACCTACCAGGAGCTTATACCTGTTTGCTTCCAAAACCAATGCAAAACTGGCTTGCTGTTCCTTTCAGAATGAAACTACTGACCAGCCACCAGGCTGCTGCTTCCACATGTGAACTGTTTTTGAAGCATTTGAAAAACACCAGCTTTCAGACTGTAATCAATACTTACTACAGTCCCAAATTATTAACAGTCCGGAGTATCAAAGCAGCATAGGTTAAGAATAAGAAGAGGAAAACTTGAATATCCTTTCTGTATAAAACTAGAAGCTAAACCAATTTGGCATATTTAATGTAAACAGTCTTGCAACCCTTGAAATACTGCAGTTAACTCTGAACTCTGGTAACTGAAGAATAAATAGGTAAAGACATGGAAGTCTATAAATAATCTTGGCTCAAGCAAATTGTAAAGTATGTATTCCTGGTGGTTCAACACAGCTGTGAACTTCTGCCTTCAAGCTGTCTATGAATGCTGCCACTTCTTGAGTTATAGAACAAGACCTCTTAAGGAAACTGCTGAAAGTACACAAAAATTCTTCATTTGCATAGCAAATTTCATTCCAATTTTGTACCACTTTATACCAATGAAGAAATCAGTCAAGTGTATGATTTCCAGAACTGAGTGTGGTAAAATATCTCAAAGAACCACCTTTGAGTACACAACTACCTTCCTCCTGACTTGAAGCTTCTGAACTGTCCTCCTTGAAGTGTTCTGCTGTCTTAACCGTCTTCAAAGAGGGTTGTAAGTTACCTGCAGAGAATAAAGTTCACGTAGTAACTTTATAGATCTTGAACAACTGGACAGTTCCTGAATGCTTGCGCTAAACTGGAAGCTAGGGAAATGGAAGACTGAACTTACTGGTTTGCGTGTGGCAGCAATTTGAACGTTGCCTCCTTCAAAGCAGGCCATCTCCAAGAGTAAAGGCTCTTAAGAGATACTTTTATTTTGAAGAAAATAGTGTCAAAAATAATTTTAAAGCTATGGTTCAATTTCAAAAGGTTGTGATTGTGATAATTATTAGAGATATTACTACTAGGCTGCATTTAAGATTTTTCTTCATAATCTTTTTGTGTTACAACAGGAAATGGGAGGAGACCAACAATAGTTACTAGCATTCTTCTGCAATAAATTACACTCCTCCACTGTCAAATCATTCATCTGCCAAAAGAGACCTAATTTAGACTAAAGTCTTCTGGTGCCCTTAGCACAGTCTTCACACACAATTTTTGCCTTTTTATGCCATACAGGATGAAAAACAAGTAGGAATAATATTAACAGTTTTGCTGCAAAAATACCACTGCCACGCTCTGAAAAAGGATTTAGTTTGGTAACAAATCTAACTCTAAGAGTCTACTCTTCTCCTCTCAAACAGTTCCAAGTTAGTGCAGGTAAAAGCACCTGAAAAATGTTGCTTAGGAGCTTGAAACATTGATAAAAAGATCCTTTGGAATATCATCTGCATTGAAGATACTAAATCCCCAGAGATCATGCTCTCATGTTGGAATCAAAAGTCTACTCCAACCTGAACAAGTGTCTAAACAACTGAATTTATGAAACAGGAGGGAGCTAATTGATTTCCTCCTTAATAGAACCATAGTTGAATAATTAAGCTGAGTGAATATTCAGTGTGAGAGCCCAACTATTATTTAAGATATAAAGACCTTACACCAAACATAAAATTTACTCCTACATAGGTTTTGCTAAATAACTTTGTATTTCTGTGAAAAAGCATTTTTATCTCTGACTCTATATAGTGACTGAAGACCAATTTAAGCCACAAATGCTTTGTCTGTCAATTAATTTTGCATGTTCTATTTGAGAATTATGATGAGATTTTTCTTAAATATATGCTTCTTTCCCCAACACTGTCACCACATGCAAAACATGCCACTACAGACTAACTTGCAATAACAGGTAGCAATAACAGGAATCCCAAAGAGGAAACCTAGAAAAACACAGAAACCAACAATAAAAAAGCCCCTCACAGGCCACTTAAGTGAGGTGATTTTGGCAACAGGTGGGGTGAGTGCTTTTGTCCTAGTACAGCTTCTAGTAGCCTGCACCACAGGAAATGTGATTGTGAGCTACCCTGGACAAGTCATCCAGTCTCCCTTCTCAAAAGAAAAACAACTGTGCTTAAATTTATCACACTAATTCTCTTAATCAAATGTTTTCTTAATATCTAACTCAATGTCAGGGCCTGAATCATGCCAATGGACTTTGCAGCTCTTCCCTGCTCTCCCAAGGGCTTCACCTACCCACAGTGAAGATCCAACCTGGTACACTGCAGTTTTGCAATTCAGGGTGTGATTGCTGAGAAAAGAACTGGCAGGTGCCTCATCCAGGGCCTCCATCCATTAGCTTGGGAGCTGCATTTGAGCTCAGACCCTTGCCTGCGGTGCCCTGCCAGCACACCTGTGCCTGGACATGCACCTTGCTGATCCTGTTCTTAACTCTAACCTACTGACTCGTTTTTCTGCCTTGACCTCAGACCTGCCTCACTACTTTGGACTTGTCTACTAATCACCAGGTTCTTGCCTGCCCCTGGTCCTAATCTTCCTCATAACAAGTTAAGCCTAGTGCTTTCTGTCTTATCCATTAGAGACAATGGATCATCCTCTTTACAATATGACTGTTTGGTATTTGAAGACTTAAATCATCTTCCATTTGAGTCCTTCCTCCTCTCTGTTAAACAATTAAGTTCCTCATCCTGTCATACATTCTAGATCTGACAAATCCTCATGAACTTTCATGTACCAAATTATTTATTATTATAAAAATTATCTCACATTTACAATCACTTTGTAATCTATATGACTTCCAAAAGAATTGACATTTGTCTATTCTACCCTTCTGATCTACCTACCCTGCAGATCATTTCTGCCCAGTCAACTCTATCTTGATGGAACTCTATCTTGGCACTGGTTCTTTTTTGAAACCATTTCAAATTATCACCATGTACAACAATGTATTTGCAAGTCCTTCCCAACTAGATGTAGTCTACAGTCTAAAATATGCACATCCTGTCCAGTGTGCCCATCATTAACATGAATCTTTCTGGACTTTGGAAACTCTTTCCTCCCCATGCAGCCTTTAAGTATAACAGAGGTGTAAATTTCCACAGCAGTAAATTCCAGCCTGTTCCACAGTCACCCTGATTGTTACTAGTTTAACATTTTCACAAAACTGCCATGTAAGAATGTACTAAGTGTTACTAAAAAATGTTACAAAATGACCTACAGCTTCTACCCTAACCAGAGTGTTTCCATCTCATCGTGGAAAGAATATATCTGTCACAGATCACACACATAATTTCAAACTACAGTCAGCTGTCATTCATCTATTTTTTCCCAAACAAATATGAGCAGTCTGTTTGGAACGTCCAATCTATTCAATTCCTTTACTAAGATCTTCAATAACTTCTGAGGCAGTGGCCTCACAGCCAGTGCCTCAATTGTCATGGTGCACATGTACCGAAAGAAGAAAAAAATCAGTGGAAACAAAGATCACATCCTAAGGCATCCATACAGAGAAGCCAAGCTTTGGTCACACAAACAATTTGTAATACATAAGTAAGGTTAAGAGGACCACCAAAAAAATCTCTGCAATGCAAATTCTGGAACATAATTCTGTATGTTCTGAAATTAGGGCCATCTCATGATTTATGTAGTCAAAACAAATCTTAGTTTAAATATAAAGACAGATGCTTAATCTACAAAAGAAAACAAATTAAAAACAGATGTGATTTTTTGGGTGAGTTGAAACTTTTTGTTCCAAAATTTAAGATTTTGTGAAAGGAAGAAGTGCCAAACTGTTGAACATATTCAGTTCGTAATAGCCTATTCTAAAGAGCATGATGGTACAGAGAAGAAAGAAAGAAAGAAAAGAACACAAGCTGATGCTACATAGCATGTTCCCACTGTCAAAAGCACGACTATCTGCTCAAGAAACTATTCATTGACCAGGAGTTCAAATACAGTCAGTGGAATATAACACATGAACACAAAGTTATAGAACTGTACTTAGGCACAACAGCAAGAATAGCTTTTTAAACTTTTCATTATAAAATAGTATTAGGATATCTCTTACTGTGAGTGTGCAAAGATTCTGATGAAATTGATTGGAAGAAGTTGTATACTCTCTGATTCTGCAGAAAAGCTTGCGATGTATTTGAAAATAGCTGCCTGAAATTTAAATGAGAGTTTGTTAAACTAAGTAACAGAATCATAGGAAGAACACAAAAATTTACTACAGTACCACTTCAAAGCAAAATACGCAGTTCTCAAGAAGTCCAAACCCTTAATTTTGCACATTCAGCATAAACAACGTTAAAAGCTACTTTTGAACTTTATTGTTAAGTGCTAGTGTAAGCTTGGAGTAGAGCCAGTGTAAGAAATTGGTATGATGATTTTTTTTTTTAAATTTAAAAAGTTAGGTGCTTTTGAGTCATCCCTATTCAAACATTTTAGCCCTGTGTAAGCTATTATTAGAGAGGAGTCTGGACTGAGTCCAAAAGCACTGGACTTTATATTTTAGCTTTTTTTTAAACTGAGAACACTTTTTTTTCCCCCAAAACGATGCATCTCTTTCTTAAATACATTTGTATGGTTAAATACAAAGTTGAATTCACCTATAATGTCAGTATTTGAATTTCATAATTATGTTCAAGAGCAAAGGGTGGGATTCTCAATATTGCTCTTCACTGGTCTGAGTCAGTTACCAAGAGGTCAGTGACAAATTCTATTAGCTTCAAATAAGAAAATAGGCCAACAATGAAAGGTTTTCACTTCCCACACCCCAAGGTTTCAAATATTACTTGCCAGGAGGCACTACTCAGTTCTATTTCTTTGGAGGAGGGACAGGGGAGAGCAATTTTTGGCAATAGGGTACATATTGAAACTCCCAAATAGGTACATATTTATGCTAAAACTGACACTGAAAGAAAATGGAATTTGAATACAGTAATGCTATTCTCTTTAGATTATTCATGTAGCATTCCCGTATAGTCACAACACAACTTGCAAATTATAATTACAGTTGCTTACTCTAACACTGTTGGGTATGTTCAAAGGTTATCTTCAAAGCGAGTTTCTTGGGTTTGTAATTACTGTGCAGTGAGGCTTCACAACCTTTCCGTATTACAATACATTCCCTTCAGTCAACCTCTGTTTAACAGGTTTATTGATTTAAAACCACTATGCTTAGGAGTCAAAATTGTTCACACAGATTAATCCTTGGCTTGACAATCAAGCCAATAAAGACAGACAAATATTACAGATCAAAATCCATTAAAAAATTGGCAAGAGGGTGGTTGAGGCTCAGAGTGGCTCCACATCTTCTTTAATTAAAATATTAGGACAAAATGCTAGAACCCACAGAACATTATGAGTAGAAGTTTGAAAAGCAGTGCCTGAGTTTTCAACTACCCCAACTCAAGAGACACCACCTAACATGATGAATAATTTGTTTTCAACGAGGCTGAACAATCCTGCCTGAAAAGGACAAACATACACATCTGTACCAAACAAAAAGAACAAGCAGGCAAACCCAAACTTGTATTACTGTTCTGAGCTACGTCTCACATCCCACCAAGCTCTCTCATCACTAAATAGCAGGTGATGAGGTATGGGCCATTTTCCTACAAATACATGAGCTACTTTTAATTTTATGTACATTCTTCGCTATTACTGTTTGTTCCTTTTAAATTCTGTTCTGTCTCTCACTCTATCCTGTCATGAAAAGTAGAACATATGTGCTCTGAGTTACTGTTTCTAGTATTTCTAAACATACCCTTGTGTAAAGAAGATAATATCATTCCAGAAGTGCCAATCATTGCTATATAATGCTGCTTAGGACAAATATTTCCATAATTGTATAATTACTTCCAAAGAAGTAATGCTACTAAGTTTAATAAAAGTCTCAATTTAAAGAAAATCTAAAAGAGTCAAGAGTGTCTACTTCATCACTGCTTTCCCACTTGCTCTGCAAATTTGGTTTAGGTAGCAGAATTTCCACTGCTACCTAAACCTAAATTTCAGTCATCTAGCCTGACTTGAACCACTTTTCCGATGATGCATTTCAGGCTATTTGCCAAAACATTTACCTGATTATGGGCTCAAGATCAGCATGCCTTCGTTCTTCCCTCTTCTGAAAACCCTGATTTAGTGCTCTTAAAATAGTCTTGTCAAATGCTTCAGAAGACAGTTCCTTCGGGAGCTGAGAAAAAGGTTAACGTGAAAAATGAGTAGTTGACATTTTAAAGACTATATTTGTTCACTATGAGTCTTTATACATTTTGGTGTCAAGAAACTCAACTGCTCCGGTTTGAGTGATGTAATTTACAGACCAAAGGTACAACAAATCAACATCATCCAGTTTTGCAAGAGAAACACTTTGCTGTAAATCCTCACAGCAAATCCAGGCATAAAACTGTTTAAAGCTCTATTTGAAAGACTTACATTCGGACATCTATCAATACTATGCTCTTTCCCAGGATAGTTTACAGCCATTTTAATTTTTTTTTCTTTAAATCTTTCACGCATAGAAATTAGTTCGGAAAATCACATGAAAAAAATAACCAGGCAGGACTGAATACACTATACTCACTATCATCACTTAGCTAGATTAAACTATTTTAAAGAAACAGGAATAGAAAGGAAGCTGTTTCAGTTATTTAATACACTAGACTTCAGAGAGCAACACCGAGATTATTCAATAGCAAGTCCCTCCCCAATTGCTATTAACACTAAAACTTCTTATCAAAATTCATTATAACTGTTTCCAATTTCAGTACTACAAAGTGAGGTCTGATGTTCTAGTTCAGAAGGTAAACTTCTTGCTGCTAAAGAGCATGTCTGTTTTAAATGAAGACTATTCCCCAGAACAAAGTTTTTCACATTTACAACTTCCAAATATTGTACTGAAGTACATCAAAGATGATCAAATCTGTTCATCTACTTTTTTAAAGAGTTATTTTAATATGGGGCAATTAAGAGTAAACTGCCACTGCAAAAATGCTTTTTCAACTGAATTTCAGAACTACTGCTAATGTGGTTAACATCTACCACCAATTATGATCAACAGCAGTAAGTAATTTGCACTAGAGCAGCATCTTCCTCTTGTATATCTGGAATATACCTGAACCAGAGTGCCAGCTGGAGAATGCATCCTGCTAGTGGTACAACAGCCCAGTGCTAGGCAATCCTTCCCCTGAATGAAGCGCTACTAACAGAGGGATGCTGTGTCTGATGCAGATAATTGCTTGGTAACATACATAAAAGGAACTTCTGGAATCCAGACAGACAGGTGCTGTTAAGTATTATGTTAGTACAGTGCTATAGCACCTGAAATGTCTTAGATATAAAACCACAAAGGGCTGAATGCAGCTGTTCTTAACAGACCCTTTGGCTTTAATATGCATTACTGAGGAACTCTGACTGAAGAATTAGTCAGTGTTAGCCAAAAGGTACCAAAAAGTTACTGCAGAAGTGTGGGAATGAGCAAGTCTCCTATCCTAGTATTTCGTATGTAGATTTGTCTCTGGAAATAGTTAACTTTTTGTCTCTAAAACTTCCATTTAAAGGAATGCAATTCCTTCTGTAGTTAAAGATTCAGTTGTACAAACCCAAGATTAGGTGCTTAGCTTAAGGTAATGAGATAGCCTTGTTACTTACAAGCTTATTAGTCCTTTCACATACGTGGGTAATTTCCCACTTGCAAAGAATTTCTCATGCTTATCACCCAAGAGAAGCCAGTCTTTAATATAAAGCATCCAAGTTATCCCATTTACTACTTTAGTTTTCTCACCAATGCTTCTCTTCTGAAACAATTTTTGCCATTATCTTATTTCTATCACATGCAGCATTGGAATCTTCCATCAAATATTTTGACCATTCTTTTCTGTCCCTAGGAAACTGATCGTACTATGTAACAGTGCCATGTAGACTGGAACAAGAACAACTGGAAAAAGCCAAAATGCAAGGGCATGTGAAGTAGACATTCATACTTCATGTTTTTTAAAGCAAGGTATAGGTTCTATCCTGTTTTATTTAACAATTCTCTCTTACTTCTATACTTACGGCTATCAAACCAACACAAACCAAATACATTTTTCAGCTGTACACATTTCCCACAGAACACCTCAGGAAGCTCATAGCAGCTTGTGGTTGTTTTTCTCTTGTTCTGCCATCTCCTAGACACTGCTGGAACAGTCAAGCCATCACACGGAACACCCTACATCAGTGAAACAGTACAACTCTGCAACACTCGGGATCATGAGTTTTCCTGGCTCCTCCTGGAAGCAAGTAGGTTCTAGGAGGTCAATTTAAGAAACTGATGTTTGTCTTACATAAGCAGGAAGAACAGGAGGCATGCTTCTGAATGCTCATCCCAGAGCTATACAGAACCCTGTATGAAATGCTGCTTTTAGGGTTCTCTTCAGGTGCAGATGCATGTACCCTATACTGTGGGATAACCCACCTGCAACTAGATATACCATCCATAATTCAGATCCTCACAAATCAAGCCCTGGGAGCTCTTAGAACCAGATACGCAACTAGATTAAAGCAGTTGTGAATACTCGCTGCCTTATTTCTGCAATGATGGAAAACAATGTTGATAATTTAAACAGTGAACAAGACAATGACCTTTGTACAGTGACTGGTTTTCCGCTCACAATTAACACTGCAGTTAGGAACACCAGATGCCATAAAACATGTCCAAAACAGATCTCTCATTACTGCCCTGAACAGGGAGGGGTTTAAATATAGAATAATTTCCCAGAATAGGTGGAACCCAAAATATTAGACACTGGCAATGAACACACAGTTCGAGGTCATCACACTGATGGAGTCTGCACATGGCCTACGCACAGAAATGTATTCCCTGCTTGGAGCCAGGGGGAAAACAACTGTGAGAACTTTTAGTTTTTTCAACATGGACACATATGCACATATAGTAGCTAGATTTTCCTGAAGTTTAACTCTGTGATAATGAATAGGCCTGCCTTTGTTCTACTGAAGAACACAACAGTTAAATTAAAAACTATTATGCTTCTGGCTGTGCCTCACTAATTAAAAATAACAAATGACACTCTTTAAGATCTTTCTAACAGGAACACAAGCAAATGACCAGTGGTTGTAACTATACATGAGCTCTGTGGGGAATATTAAAAACTCATCTGCTAGTTTTATGGTAGTTCAACTAGAACTCTAAGTGTCACTTCAGATGAGACAAACAATCCCCTCCTGGGAAACTCCCCAAACATTCTGCAAGGTTCCTTCTTCTGTCAAGATCCTTCATCACAATATACGTAATTTAAATGGTTAATACAATTGTGAAGTACAAAAATCTGCTGGTATGCTTTTGTTTCTATAATTACATCCCAGAAATCACAGCTCTCCTAGACTACTTCTGAAGTTATAAACCTGATGTGTAAACACTACTTTTATATTTGAATACATACTTTTAGCAGGAATTCCTGAAGCTCCTGGTGTGTTTTTGTTACACAAGTTACCGAAAAATCGGACCAGGTTACCTAGAATGAAGGAAAAAAGAATGAGGAAAGTTTCTTTTTCCAAATATCATAGCAATAAGCTTGTCAGAACAATTCCATAAATTTGACAGTACCAGGGTTAACACTTGCAAGTAAGCAAACACCAGGCAAAACATAGATAAGGCTGTACTTTTTCAAAGACGTACTAACTTTGAGTGTGTATTTTAGGATCACCTTCATGTTATTTGTGGCTAAAGGGAGCATGAACAAATTCAGGGAAATACAATAAAGTCCCTGAAGATTACCGACTCAGAAAGAGGCCAGGTGGAAGGCTCTGTAATTATGGGACTTGGATCAAACAGAAATAATTAACCACAAAAAACAGGTACCAGAGAAAAGAATTGTAGGTCAGATATACTGGATTGAGTTCTCACTGCCATTACCAGGAGTCAAAATGAAACAAAAAAAATCTCTCTGTTTATATTACCTATAAAATAATTTTATCTGCCTCAGACTCAAACCTTACACAGTCATACAGAAGTTGTTGTAGGCTACAAGTAATAAAAAGTACTGCAAGTTACTAAAGAAGGCACTCAAGCATCAGACTTATGTTTTGGCATATGCCTGTATAAAATTTCAGTAGCTTATTGTTCTGACATGACATGCAAGTAGTAAAACAGCATTTTCACATGCAGGTTTTGAGTAAAAAATAAGTAAGCTTGGTTAGATGAGTGCTGCCCAGCTTTAAGCCCACTTCTGGGCCAAAGATTCCAACTAGTTACATGGGAAGATTCTGTGTAACGGGAATGGACACGACAACTATAAACATTCATTTACTCCCAAGAGTTGACAGAGTAATGTCAACCACCAACTGCCTTCAACTTAGTCCCCACAAATGCCAACTACCCTTGCTGCCCTCAGCTGGAAAGCCATGACTGCAATTGCTGTTACAACATTAAAAAAGCAGTGTCTGGGCAAGCACAAAATTATCTGCAGTGAAGAGCACAGTATATACCTGCACAGATGAGGAAAACTCTTTCCTAAAAGAACTGAGGTGGAGTTTCAAGATTACTGAAATACTTCCCAGAATATCTCCACATTCCCCCTTTAACAAAGAAATTCAAAACCACTGTCAAATCTGTCTACATGCTGAATCTTTAGAATAGTTTTTTGACTTTAAATACAGATAATCCTTATAGGCATTCTGTACAAACTTTTCCCATCTACTATTGTATTTTACCTTATACTCACTTCAGAGACTATTTGGGGAAAAAATCTATGACATGGTTGAAATATTTGAGCAGGTTAACCTTACAGGCTTTGAAGGCTACATTCCGCATATTACTGTCCTCAGCAAAGGAAGAGTGCATCCATTTAGAGAATACAATACCAAACTCTGGGATCAACACATCAACTTTCAGCTCAAAATGGCTTCTTTTTTTAAGTTTGCCTCTTCAAAGACATCCTGTAACCCATGTTAAATGACCAGTTAGAATGTTTGATATAAATCATTCTTTTTTGGGTGAAAAAGGGGAACATTTAACTTTATTTTCAAATCTGGTATACTACCAGATTCACATCTTTTTGCAAAATGACTCATAGTGTTAGTCAGCCCTTGCTAAGAAACTTACTACTTTGATTCAATTAGAACATCACCACCAACAGCCTTAGCAACTATTATTTAATACATGCTGCCCTTAGCTACTACAATAGATGAAGACTATACTAGGTAGGCCTTTCAGTTGTGGCCATTTTCCATCTTGTTTGGTTTTGCCTTAATAAATAAAGTCCAAAACAAACAAACCAACCTCCAGCCTTCTCAAAAAGCACAGGAGCCACTCTCATATGGTAAACACTGAGAAACAAGATCCAAGAAGACCATATGACTTCAAGCAATCTACACCTGCAGACACAACCACTGTGCTCCTGTGCCACTTGAGCAAACAATTGACTAGTTTTGGAATTCTTATGAATTAACAAAAGCCAAGTTTCCTGAAGTGATGTTGCATACCCAGCTATGGCTGATGTTTCACACCTTCTCACCTTATGCCTACACACTTTATGCCCACAATTACACAAAACACCTGATTTGCACACAGAATTCAAAAGAATTATAGGATAATCCAAAAAATCTCAAAATTACCTCCTGGGCAGGTTTTTAAAACATGCTGTATGTATCCACAGTACATAGATATCATGAAGACAATAATTTTCATATTCTATAATTTTAATATTTAATATTTGCTTACTTTGAATGTGTACTCCAAATGTTTGTCAGCCCTTTTTCTTGATACATCTTTCAGGGTTATCTTCTCAATGTGTACAGCTGAAAGAAAAACACCTTATTGTGCACTCCAAAACTGACAGTTTTCAAACCATTCCCTACTTTCCCAGGTACTCTGAGCATGGCTGTAGGCTACTGCCTGACTCACACAGTCCCACTCTTCCTTAGGAGCTGTTTGATTGCAACAGACTGCTGGGGGCAGGTGGAACCTTGCTCACTCCAAGTACTTCTCTGGCCTAATGACAACCTCTTCAGTGCACATCGTGGGAATCTGCGTATTATCCAAGAGCTTATTTACACCAAATGTCACATAACTACAACAATATAACCACTATAAGCAAAAAGACAGTAAAAGGAAGTGAAATTGTGTCTTTACTCCAAGAAGTAACAAGTACTGATAAAAACCAGACAGTGCCTTCTACATCCACGTGTCAGAAACATCAAGTAGTAATGAGGGCAAACTAAGGCCGAGTAACTACATTTCTGAAGGGTACTTAGGTAAAAAAAAAAAAAGAGTTAGGGAAGGCCTGAAGGAGACAGAAATGAGTGTCAGTAAACAGAAAACAAAGAGTAGAAGCAGAAGGCTACTACAATTGTACTGTAAAGAGTGTCATTAAAACTGAACTGAGAAGGAAGAAAGGTACTGTACGTACTTGCTACTTTAACTTTCCTTCCCCACAGCCTACTGTATTCAGCAATAGGCAAGTTCTGGCTGTGACCTGGCAAACAGCAGCACTATATGGCTTTCAGGGCCCAGAGATTTTCTTGAGGACACACAGCACTGTTCAGGTAATATTCCATATAAAAACCCTTATGTAGCCAAAATAGGCTTTCCACTTTTGCTGCTGTGCTGGCCTGAGAATTCAACAGAATTTTATTCTAGTGCAAGCCTGAAGACATCCTTACATGTAGAAAAAAAATTTATTTAAAAGCATCTCGACCCACCCTACATCACCCATGCTTCCTTTCAATGCTTTAGAAACTCCTTCTTTTTTTGGAGGGAGGTGGGTGGTGTTAACAGTTAATGTTTTCCTTTCAATTTTTAACTGCATGCTTACATGGGATATATTGGGAACTACTCATAACAACAGCATTTTTTCCTGAAAAAAAAATTAAAACTCCTGCAATTGTATGTTACGAAGCTTATTAATTGATATTAGCTAATTACCATCTAATATAACATAAACATTTTAAAACTGACTTTGTTACAGTTACAATTCAAGTCTCATCCCCATCAAACATGCTATTTCTAAGAGAATTAAGTATTGGCAAGTTCCATAAAGGAACAATAAGCCAGCAAATAAGCCTAGTGATAGTGCTACAGCTTCCAATTTTCTTAGCAGAGCAACAAATACTGAGTGTGCTGGTGTACACTGGCTGTAATCCCCTAGCTGGGATTTAGGAAGAAAGACAATCACTTCATTTTTACCAGCTAATGAAGATTAATTATTACAAAGGAAAGAAATCTGAGATGAGCTAAGGATGCCAGACAATATCATACATCAATATTTTATGAAAAGACGAATGTTCAGTGACCTTAATTTTCACCTGTCTCGTATAGATTTAAGTGCTGTTAGAAGAAGGACCATGGCACAATAAGATTTTTGGTGCAGTAAAATTTCTTAATGGCTAACATTCAAATTGATACTAGAATTCATATTCATAAGTTAATTAAGAAGTTGATTCCCATGACTGGAACTGAGAATAGTGGTTTAAATTGCATTCCACTACATGCATATATTTAGCATACACAATTAGGAAACCAAGACCATTAACATTCACAGACAAGCTTTTTTTCCCTAATGAGATTGTGCTTATTTTAAACTATTGAATGTTCTCAATGCTAAAAATTTGTTCTCAGGTATAAAAAATTTATTACACAATGTAGTACCTCCAACTTCCTTAACTTTTCTGCTGCATGCTTCATCATAAGACACAATAGAACACATAATTACACTGCTGTTCCTGCACAGCTTTAGTTTTACAGTTTCAACAGACTCCTTTATAATTGTCTCCACAATGACATTTTAAATATTCTAAATGGCTAGACCAAGAAGAAATGTTCAACTACACAAGCCAGTGAGGTGTGTTACATCTCTACATCTATTCTGGACACAGCACATGCATTCAGGATGAGTAAGTAAAGCACGCATATATGACACTGCTTCCATTCTAAGTCAAGATGTTTAAAATTCATATTTATCACAGCTGAGAAGAAAAACCAAGTTTTACTATCAGTGGTATTTCTAACCCAGCCAGGAGACTTCTGTACCACGGAGTCTCTACCACATAACTGTGTAGCAAATATCAGTTATTCTGATCCTTCACTGTGATTTCTCATTATGATAATACAAATGTGGAAAAATATTTAAGCTCTTCGCTAGATTAAATTGTTTAACTTTTTTGTGCTTCTGTTACTTGAAAGCGTTACCAAAGAGATTGTCCCTTTTGGGTTTTTAAGTCATGAATATAAACACTTTGAACTCCGTAAAAGGATTTGAAACAGGTTTGTTGTCTGTAATCTGCCATAATCTTTCTCTGTGTTTTCTTTTTCAAGGATTCAAAAACTCTCAAATTGCCTGTCTTCAAAGTGCAGTTAAATCTCCACACCAGAGACAAAAGTACATTTATAAGGACAAAATGAATAGCAGTCATTTTTCCATATTGTGGGCTCCTCGCTATCTGCAGACTATCTGTTGACTAATTTTGAGTAGACAAGTGACTTGCTAATGCTCTTGTAGAATAAAGGGTAAGAATAAATCTGTTTTCAATAATGCTTATTTCTTCAAAGAGAAGAAATTGTGCTGGCAATTGCATATCAGTTTTGTTTATGCTCAGAACCCTTGTTCTTATTCTCCCCAACAGAGCCAAAAAAGACTGACTTCTATGAAGCCTTTCACTTCTCCAAACTGCCACTCCTATAAAACCTGCCAATACATGGTTTTTCTTTGGTTGTTTCTATTTTAAATTTCATCAAATACAACTGAATCAAACAGCAAAATCTATCAACTGTTTCCCAACATTTTCATGTTTAGTTTTGCTTAAAAAAATCTAAATACTGTTAATACAATTGCATTAAGTGTTCTTATTTTCTCCCAAATCCTACCCCTTTTTTCAGTGGGAAGCCCATTTGCAACTAATTTTCATCCATGCATTCACTAGCAGTTAGCAGCTAACACAAATGACAACTTGTTATAACAAAGAGAAGACCAAGTAGGCAGCAAAGAAGCTATTTTACTTACCAATCACTGTAGCTTCTCGTTCAGATGAACAGCAAGAGAGGCACAAGATGTCTACAACTCCAAGCAAAGTTTAATGTTCAAGAAAATCCATAAAGCCTTCCAGAAAGGAAGCTCAGACAACATACCTTCTCGCTGAGGTCTATGGGAAGCCATTGGGAGTCCATCATGAGGTGCTGTGGTTCGTTCTAGCAAACTGGTCTCATTACTTGACATGCAGTCATCATGGGAAAAGTCATTCTAAATTGAGAAGGAGAAAAAAAAGAAGTGTCTTAGTAGAAGATCTGTTACCAAAGCTTGCTCTAAATAGCATGTATTACAAAAAAACCCAAAAATCCATGCTTTATCTTGTGTTCCACCGGACAAAAACCTGAAGCTCCTGACAGTGGCAAAAAGGTGGTCATTAGCCACTTCAGTTCTTACTCTATTTATGTGTTTATCAAATGTCTCCCATAGCCTCCAATGTTTCACTGACCTTATTTTAAAAACAGAATAGGGTAGTAGATAGGGTATCTCAAGCTGGACAATTCAAGATCATTAGCTCAGAACTTCAGTGATAATTTACTATTAGCATGAACTCTTTCAACTACTAATGTGTCACATCACCTACTCACTACATTCTAAATATATTCTCCTCAATTACATTCATGCTCTGTACCTTCAGCCTGCCACCTCTTCTATATAGGAAATCATGAGTAACTGCTTGGACGGTCTATGAGGACGTATGGTCCTGACAGCTAAATCCATGCATCTCCTACTAACTAAACATACAGAACACAAGCAGTTGCCACCAACACTCTCACTTTCCTAGAGAAAAGGACAGACTGAAAGCTCATGTCCCCCAACATTTAGACTTCATGTCCCCCAACATGCAGACTTCAAAAGTATATGCCAAGAAATATGACTGGTTTAATACAGTGTACAAGAAGGGACAGAACAAGAAATCATTTGAGATAGACAATATGGACAGGTAAGTAAGAGAAGAAAGAACATCCAGACTAACGATGATAAATAAGAAAAAAGTATTAGAAGAGTATGGACTACAAGTGGTTTCCTTACGGTAACAACCCTATATCATTTTTTCTAAATTAAGATAATTAATGTATCAATTTACACATTCTTCAATGACCAGGTCTTGCTAAAACAAAGGAAAGCAACAAACTAAGCAACCAAGCTAAAATTCAGAAATATTTTAAAACATTCACTGACATTAGATGCAACTGCTTAATTCCATGTTCAAGGAAACAACACACTGCCTTAAAAAGGGACATCCACAAAGAAGTAGGAAATACAGGAAGTTACTAGCAAATTTTTGGATTAATCTGTTTTAAGTAAAACACTCTTATTTATCTGTAACAAGTAGTATAATATATGAGCTGATTAAATAGCAAGTTAGGGGACATTGAATGCACCAGAAACACTTAGGAACTGGTCTGCTTGAAAACTAGAAGATTTTTTCCATTCAGGATGAAGAACACTGATCCACTGAAAGACCTTAGTAAAAGATGGGTAGAGGAAAAATAGAGATCTCCAGAGACCACTCTTTATTTTTAAATGCAGGAAGCGTAATAATAAGTGCCATAGTACATGTGGTTTGTTGCGTTTTTTTAAGGACTTGTGCAATGTGATGAGACAAATCATCAGCCAAGACTGGTTACTGTATTTCTGAAGAGGACCCCAAAACTGTCACAACAGAAAGACCAGAATGAGGAAGCACAGAGGTGGCAAAAGACATCTGAATCCCCTGCCAATTCTTCAACAAACTTCTTCAGATGTGACAGATATATCAGCTAAAACTGGCTTCATCTTACTAAACCAGCTTTACTTCATCTGTAGCGTGGGTGTGAACTGTGGCAGATCCTAACAGTATATCCAACACACGCAGACCAGGGAAATGTCCAGGCATCAAGCCTGCCCTGGGGGCATGCTAGTAACCTAACTTTGATCAGTGACATCAATAGCAGCACACAGTTAACAAGTGCCTTTAGACTGCACTGCAGGACATTCCAGCAGTTTCATCAAACCAGTGTATGCTTTGTACTCTTAATGTCAGTAATGTCAGGTTTTGAAGACATCAGATTTAAAACATAAAGCCTGCTTTGTTTACTGAGTGGCTGGTGACTGGTGTGAGTTTTATTGTGAAAAAACAATCTCAGCAAACGTCTAAAATAATTTTTGAGTGCAATGTCAGATAAGAAAGGAAAACAGCTGTACGTCAATGAGATTGCAATTTTTTAACAGCTTCAGCACATTTCCACGTTTAGTTTACTAAAAAAACCCAAACAAGCCAACACACAAGCATGCTCTGGAGAGAATCACTTTCAAAACTCTTCAAAAAACCCCACTGATACTGCTTCAGCAGACATTTCATAACTGTGGACAGAAAAAGTGGAAGTCCTTAGGTGCAGTTAAGTGTTAACTCCTGATCTAAAACCAACCTAATTTAAAGTCAGACCATCTTTTGCATTCAAAGTCAGGATATTTGTTTTGATTAATGGAAAATAAATTACAGTCTGTTCTAAAAAACAACTGCTAGTTAAAAAGTCAAATTAACTGTGAGCAATTTTTAGGAGAGGTATAGAAATAAGATTTACTTCAAAAAAGTATATACTTCAAAAGCTCATGTCAAAGAAGCATTAAATACTGCTGCTACAACTCCTAATACTAGAAAACTGCTTCTCACCTAGCACATACATCATCTTTGTAACAGCATTCAAATACTTTTGCAGTGAATTATTCTAGAACAGCTATTTTTCTATCCATGGCAGCAGTCTGCAACAGGCAAACTACAACCGCATTTGAAGACCCCCTCTAAACTGCAAAATATTACATGTTTCAAAACTTGTTAAAATAATTATACCGATGTTTATAAAATAACTATAATAAACTCATAATTTATTCACTTGAAGAACTCTTCACCTCAAAAGTTAACCAGTAATATGCACTGTGTGTGTTCTGTGACCGCTGGCTTTCACAATAGCTCGTGCAACGCAGGAGGTAGAGAGTGGGGAAATCCAGGGCAGTCATAGCTTTACCTTACAGCCTGCAAAGGCTGCCCCTGTGCCAGCTCCAGATCCTATCTTAAGCTGCATTACATCTCTTCACTTTTGGTGTTACCTGCTGTGACAGTTTTACATCAAACTCACAAGTAAATAAAATAGAGGTGTCACTGCCAGAGCAGACAACTCTAGCGCGAGAGTGACTGAAAAATCTAAGCAGTCTGAAGGGCCAGAGAATATTAAGAGTGGCATCATGTGTTGCTACCTGGTGCCAGTCACACCAGGAACACAAGTCCTTTAAATCCCGGCACGCTGCTGAGGAAGGTGATGCTGTATAGAACTAGCTGTGCTCATCCTTTCCTGTCAATGAATACAACACAGTCCGTGTTCCCACAACACACGAAAGCAGAAGGTTAACTCTCACATAAGCCTTTGTCACTGTGAGACTTCACTGCAGCTCACAGTGCTGCTGCTAATGATTAAAATACAGTGAAGCAAGAAATGGGGGTGGCCCCAAACCAGCTGCCAGATAATTAATTTGATAATCACACAGATCCTTGTGATGGGCTGGAGGATTAACTACATTTCTCCTTGAAAGTGAAATGAGCTAAGAGAGCACCCTAAAAATTATCTGCTCTTACAACCTAGACCAGAGTTTTGTATCAAACAGATTTGTCCTCATATGGTTGAAAGCAAGTACTATGTTAAAAAAACAACCTTACCACTTGAGACATTTCCCAGGACTGTATCATACAATCATAGAATGTTTTGGGTTGGAAGTCACCTTAAAGATCATCTAGTTCCAACCCCTCTGCCACAAAAAGGGGCACCTTTCAGCAGACCAGGTTGCTCAGAGCCCCGTCCAACTTGGCCTTGAACACTTCCCAGGATGAGACATCCACAATTTCTCTGGGCAACCTGTTCCAGTGCCTCACTACCCTCATCAATTAGGAAGAAAGTAAAGAATTTCTTCCTAATATCTAGGATGTGGTTGGATTTCTAGCCTGCACACACACATTGCCAGGTCACACTGAGCTTCTCATCAAACCACACTCTCAAGTTCTTCTCCTCAGGGCTGCTCTCAATCCATTCTCTGCCAAGCCTGTATTTGTGCTTGGGATTGCCCCAACCCACCAGCAGGACCTTGTACTTGGCCTGCTTCAACTTCATGAGGTTCACAGAGATTCCCCTCTCAAGCCTGACAAGGTCCCTGTGGATCCTTCCCTTCCCTCCAGTATGACAACGGCAAAACACAGCTTGGTGTCACTGGCAAACTCGCTGAGGGTGCCCTTGATCCCCCCGTCCGTGTCACTGACAAAGATGCTGAACAGCACCGGTCCCAGTTCCAACCCCAAGGAACTCCAGTTGTCACAGATCTCTGCTTGCACCAGTGAGCCCTTGAAAACAACTCCATCAGTGTGACCATCCAGCCAATTCCTTATCCACCGAGAGTGGATCTGTCAAATCCATGTCTCTCCAGTTTAGAGACAAGGCTGTCATGCTGGACAGTGTCAAATGCTTTGCACAAGTACAGGTAGGTGATGTCAGCTGCTCTTCCCTTATCTATCAACACTATTACCCCAATGTAGAAGGCCATCAAATTTGTCAGGCATGATCTGCTCTTGGCAAAGCCATATTTGTCACAAAATGCCTCCTTATTTTCCAGGTGCCTTAGCATGGTTTCCAGGAGGATCTGTTTCATGATCTTGCCAGGCAGAGGTGAGACTGATCACTTCTAGTTTCCCAGCTCTTCCTTATTTTCCTTTTTTTAAATGGGGCTTATGTTTCCTCTTTTCCAGTCAATGGAAATTTCACTCCACTGCCATGACTTCTGAAATATAATGGATAGAGGCTGAGACACTTCAACTGCCAGTTCCCCCAGGACCCATGGATGCATCTCATCAGGCTTCCTTGACTTGAGCACCTTCACATTCCTTAGATGGTCTTGAACATGTTCTCCTACAGGTGGTGGTTCTTCATTCTCACAGGTCCTGCTTTTGCTGCTGTGACTTCAATGGTGTGGGCTGAAGCACCTGGTGAAGACTGAGGCAATAAAAGTTATTGAGTACCTCAGCCTTCTCCATATCCCAGGTGACCAAATATGCCATTTACTTTTGGAGAGGGCTCACAATTTCTTGAGTCTTCCTTTTACCACCAATGTACCTAAAGAGGATTTTGTTGTTGCCATTGACACTCCTGGCTAGATTTAGTTCTATCAGGGCTTTAGCTTTCCTAACCTGGCTGCTCAAACAGCTTGTCTCTATTTCTCCCAGTACCTGTCACTGCCTTCTACCCTTTGTAGGCTTCCTTTTCATGTTTGAGTTTCTCCAGAAGCAACTAACTTATCCACACAGGCCTCTTAGTATTTTTGCCGGACTTCCTCCTCATTGGGATGCATCACTACTGAGCTTGGAGGAGGTGATCCTTTAATATCAATCAGTTTTCTGGGGCCCCTCTTCCCTCCAGGGCTTATTCCATGCTTCTCTACCAAGCAGCCTCCTGAAGAGGAGTCCAGGAGTGTTTGTGTCTCAAGGTCCAGGGCTGCTTGTCTGTAACACTAGCACCAAATATCTAAAGCGAAGAGCCATCCTGCTGAGAAGGATGTTGCTCTATCTAATGCCATGTAAGCTGAGCAGATCTCAGTTAGCCTACACATGACAGATGTCCAAACTCTGCCTTCTATCAATGTAGATGACTGATCAAACAATGTCATGCTGGTGTTGCTTTGGCAATATGTAGTGAAATCTGTTACTGGATAGCCTACTAATCATCATGAGGAAGTGATTGATGTACATAAGTCTTCTGATGCTTGCATTGCACTTTCATAAAAGAACTATTCATTCATCAGCTCTGATGAGCACTAACAAGGGAAACACATTTGCAGCAGCTGGACAGCTTGATTAGTTCTATATGCCCAAACATGAAACATTATTTTTCTGCAAGACTTCAGTAAATGTGCTGTGAGGGACAGCACTACTCAGCCTTGCAGGCTGTGCAGATGTAAACTGGCACAGCTCTTTCATTCATCTACAAGTGGGAAGTGAGAAACAAAACCAGATGAAAGAAGGCATTTTTGAAAAAATCGAGGTCTCACTCATGATCGTGAGTTATCAACTACAGCATCCGTACCTTCAAGAAAATGGAGTGATGTCAGAATAATCATTAACAGATGTGGTGCCAATTACAAGACCAAAGCCATGATTTGCTTATAACAAACCTTGCAAGCTCCTACCCCCATTGCTTCACAGCTGTGATAGGCAGATGCATTGCTACATAGCTGTGGTAGCATAAAGGTTCAACATCACCTCTCCAGAAGCAACAACCGGGTGAAATTGCCGGTGTACTTGTGTGCTGCTGAACCCTCCCGTGAGGACAACAGCAGCAGAGATGAAGCCTTACTCAACACACTGAGCAACTGTATCTGCATCCCACCACTGTGGGGTGTGGCTTGGGTACAGGGATAGAACGTTCATGCCATCTTAAAATGGAAATCTAGCATATGCATTTAATACTCACAAATGCAAACACAGAGCAGCAATGCTTCAAAACCTGTTTAATGCTGACCACTGTTGACACAACAGACTGTCCCCTAACCAAAAAAATCCAGTACTGTCTCAGACAAGCTGCAAGGCAAATGCAAGATCAAGACTGCAGACAATTGCCCAACTGACATTGCTCCTAAAGCCATGCTCCAGTCTGGAAGCTCTGAACTATGCAAAGGCATCATCCAATTGATCTAAGATGCAGAGAGCTGTTCTACAAGACTAGAACAGAATCAGCCTCAAGATCTAAGACCCCAGAGATCCAGCATATTATCTCTCTTTTGGCCAAACCAACCAACAACTTAGATGTTTCCATGTTAATTTATGTTTTAACATGCAGAATCAACCCCCAGAACAATAATGCTTATTCCACATAGAACCACAGCTGACAGGAATCTCAGGAAGTTCAGCATGGGGAAGTGCAAAATCCTGCACCTGGGCAGAACAACTACAGGCACCACACACTCTGGGACCTAACCAACTACAAAGCAGCTTTGCAGAAAAAGACCTATACACATAAAAATGTATATATGTGTGTGTGCGTGTGTGTGTGTGTGTGTATATATACACATATCTGAAGGGAGAGTGAAAAGAGGATGGAGCCAGGCTCTTTTCAGTGTGAACCAGCGACAGAAGCAACAGGCAGAAACAAACAGGAGACTCCCTCTGGACATCTGGAAACGCTTTTTCATTGTCAGGGTGACTGAGCACAGGTTGCGGAGTCTACATCCTCAAAGATACTCTTAAGCAAGAAAGACCTCCAGAGGTCTCAGCCAACCTCAATCGCTTCATGGTTCTGTGACCAGACATAAAATCCCATAACATGTGCAGTAAAAGCCTGACTGGCTGAACATACAGTTCAAATGGATTATGTGCTACTGCTCTATTAACTCCTGTCTACTAAGCTGGACTGCATAGAGAGTATGCACAGGTGCCTAGAAGTACTTCAAAGCATATTTGTTTAGCGAAACTATGTTAAGAGCTCACCTGTAAGAGGCAGCAACAAAACACTATGATGGAGACAGAAACCTGACAAAACATCAGCTGATTCAGGGAGGAAAATGACACCATATAACAAACAGCTTCAGCAATCACATACTGACTAACTTAGAGCACTACCAAATCGTAACAATTTTGAGACAAAGGGCATACCAACTGTCTTACATCACATGAACCAATTCAACTCTCAAGGCCTGTGGCAATTACATTTGAAGTACTAGACATGGCAGCTACACCTATAACTTAAGAGTGCTGGCGGAATAATGCACCTCGTGTTTGCTAGAAACACAGTGTGTTCTAAGTCTCACCTGCACCTGAGCTTTTAACAGGACCTAAACCACAGTTTCAGTCCAACCTAGCTAGTCCACGACAAAGTAGAGAACTTGAAGCCAGTGAGCCAAGCACCTGTTCGGTGTAACTGTATCTCCAGGTGGTTGCTCATCCAACAATTCTGTGCAACTTCAGTACTCTTGCTATCATCAGCTGAGTGAATAAAAATAAAATTACTTGAATGGAGCAGTTCAGACTAATACAAAAAAGTATTCTCATAACAGTCTAGAGTGACAGGAAGATTTAAAAAACATTTGCCCCTGAAGAGCAGAAAAGAAGGGACGATGCCTTCATTGCTACGTTTAATTACTGTCAGAGGGCAATACGTCATTTTGTCCAATCCTTGAACTCCAGCATAGTTTGAAAGTATTCTTTCATGTAGGGCATCTCCGAGTAACAGAAAATCTCTGTCTTGTGGTTATCTCATTCTTAAGACACTTCCCAAGACGCTAAATTTTCTTTACCTGTTGTAAGTATTTTTACTTTCTTCTCCCGAAAAGACAAGATTAAGAGGTTGAGGAAAGGCAAGAAACTCACAGAGGAATGCAGTTTCCAGCTAGATCTCTGAGACGGTCCTCTGCCAGTTTTGGTCTCCAGAAGTATAAACCCTTAGGCTTGGAGGATGCTACAGAAATTTGCCAAGTCTTTAAGGAAAAGTAGGTATTTTGTTTAAATTATAGTTAATGAAGAATCAGCTGTAGTGTTTTCTAGGACAGCTATGGCTAGAGACTGATATTGGCAGGCAAACAAGGTGACAGATTTAAGCAGGCAGAATCCTACAGACTTCAGATGTTTTACAGACACAACCATCTTACTGCTGCTGTCTGCACCCTTTTCTGCAGCTCTTTAGAAAAAGCTGAGAGTCCTCTGGACTCCAAGCCCAGTGAGATCCTGCTACCTATAAATAAGTCAGCATTGGGCAACCCTGAGAAACAGACCACAGCTCAACTACAGCAATCCAAGAGCAAGCATTAGGAAGTCAGGGGTGTATTTTCAACACCCTCAGTACTCATTTACTATGCTGGAGAACAAACTGTCAGGAACAACAGCAAGAGGCTGATTAACTCTGGTATAATGGGACTGGGAAAGGCTACAAACTTCTACTAACACCTCATATTTAGAATGAAACAGCTAAACCAGCTCAAAGCAGTGAAAGCTTTTACTCTGCAATTTCCCGGAGCATCAGCATGCACATTTAGATAGAACTCAGTCATTTTCAGCACTGTCTTTTATCCAGCTATGACTTCCTTTCCAGAGGACTTCCAGTAATGTTTCTGGAAATTCTTTACTCCTGTTTGGAGCCGGAGAAACTCCTGTTCGGAGACAAGGCTGTTAGGTTCTCTGAGGCATACTTTTTATCTCAGTATGCAAAACTTGTAAAACATTTGTATTTCCCTGGAGTGTACCACTATTTAAAATATCTTTGCCATGAGTAAAATGACATTTTTTATCTTGATGTCTCTTATTTAAACTAGACTCTGAAGACCCACTTTTCCTAATCTCAACCCTATGACACTAAAAACAGTGCACTGCAAACAGAGCTCTTAAATTCTAAAATTAAATTCTACTACCTTACTCTGCTGGAAGTGACTGAAGATCAATTACAAAAGCACTCTTCTAATTTGCAAACAAAATATCCCATAAATAGAAGTGTACTAAGAAAAATACTCTGTAAATAGAAAATTTCCCTTTCTTTGTAAGTAGAGATGTTTTTCTATGAAGAATCCTTCACCCAGCTAATTATAATACTATTGAACAAACCATTATCTCCAGGAGATTGCTTATTGCAACAGAACCTTGGTTCTATTTCTGTCAAGTATGCCTGATTAAATGTTCCAGTGCTTAATGCAAGCCACATTTATTACGATCGTAGATATTCAGAGCTCCTTCAGTATTTCAGCATTTTGATTCCAGACATCCGATGGGATGGAAAAAGATAAGCAATAAAGTCAAACTCCTTTGATAATGATGCACTTATTAAACACAAATAATCAACACAAGTGTTAAGCTACATGTTCTATTACTTAAACCAATACACAGTGGTATCAACAGGATCTTTGCACATTAATGCTTCTTTTATTCAGCAGCAAATGCCTGATTTATTCTTATACTTCAACTTTAGATTCAAAAATTATATTCTGCAGCTTCATGCATCAATGACTTTTTTCCAAAAGGTGTTGTTATAAGCCACACCTTAAATTGAGAATTTAAAATTAGTATCAATTGTTTCTACCTTATGTATAAAAACTCCCAAACCTTAATTCAAAACACTTTATAAAGAAACAAAATATGTGCAATTGTAATGCAATCCTAGCTCTGCCCATCCCACTCCAACAGTCCTACCTCCCACAACTTTGGAATTCCTCTACCATTTTGAGCTGAATTTGTTAAAATGTATCACTAAGAAATGTTACATTTTGAAAAGATCGTTGAAATAAGACACCAAAAAAAGCAACAATCTTATTAACCCTTTGTCATGACGCAACTTTATTGCGATCTCAATTTTACCAGACAACACAGACCCTCTTCAATAAACATAACACCAATATAGGGAAGAAGCAAATTGCTTTATGTTCTAGTAAATCACCTACAAATTCTTTGTAGGTGAACCTCTCAAGCCTTGGTGTTCACTAAAGCTAGGTGTTACAGCTCCTCGAAACCCCAAACCGAGCCATTTTGTTACATATGCCACG
Source organism: Platysteira castanea (assembly GCA_013397175.1). Lineage (NCBI taxonomy): Eukaryota > Metazoa > Chordata > Aves > Passeriformes > Platysteira > Platysteira castanea. The sequence continues at coordinate 578,023 of VYXC01006602.1, forward strand.
TGCAATAGCACAGTCCTTTGCCCTGAGGAATTCAGAATCCAGAACTGACAAACCACCTGACTCAACTCCAGGTCTGAACTCCCTCACTTTTGCAGGCTGATTTCGCATCACTGCTGCCAGCCACAGGAATACATTATTTCACGGCCCATGTGAACAACAGCTCTGTGACCACGTTCCGACGGGTCAGAAGCCGGGAGGTGAGAACGCTCGGGAGCGCTCAGCACGGGAACACCAGAGCTGAGCTCGCAGCCTCTCAGCACAAAACTGCCGCTGCGCCTTTTCTGCCCGACCAAGGGGCGCGCCACCGTCCCCGCACAGCCGGGCCCCTCCCAGCGCCCCCGCTTCCCNCCGGGCCGGGCCGGGCCCCGCCCCGCGGGCACGTGACCGGGAGCCAGCCGCCGCCATGTTGGACAGGGCGGGAAGCGGCGGCCACTATCAGTCACCGCATCCCTGTCCGCGCAGGGGGCTGCCGGAGCGGTCCCCCGCCCCCGCCGCCCTGGAGGGGCACTGCGGCCGTGCCCTCAGGGGGCGCGGGAGATCCGTGACCCATCCGTCCTCCCAGCAAACAAAGAGGGGTCACCCCCTTTCCCCGGGCCGTGACGGCGTTCGGTGGGTTGGGGCGTCGTGTCCATCCCCGCTCGCCCTCCCGCCGGTCCTTCTGCCCACGCCGCGCCCGGCTGTGCCCGTCTAACGGGGGAGGAAAAATCTGCGTCCCCGTCCCGGGTGCGGCCATGGCCACCTGCGACGGGCACCGCCTGCCCGAGCACTTCCCGTGCGGCCGCGGGCTGGACGGGGAGCACCGCGAGCACCCCGAGGGCTCCCGAGCAGAGCTGCTTGGGCTGCCCGGCACGGAGCGGGTTGTTCCCAGAGATGGCCTTTCTGACACGAGCCCAGCCGAATAAAATTCCAGAGAGATGTTTATGAACCGTTCTAGTTCACAAACGCAGAGCCCTGAAGGCACTCAAATTTCAGAGATTAAAGGAGGATAAAAGGCCTGTGGACACCCGACAGGATTTTAAATCAAGTTCAATTTGACGCTACGGCAGCATTTTGCCAGGGAAGTCTTTAAGCTTGCTACAGGCTCCATCTCCTCTAGCGTTTTATCTGCGAGGGTCCCACCGTCCCCATGGAACGCTGATTGAAAATACTCTGCAGAAACCCACTGATCTCTCTGTTCCCTGTCAGCCATTACTTCCCAGAAAGCCTGTGCTGTATTTACAATTAGCCATTAAGAAAGGGGGGATGGGGAGGAAAGCCTACGGAAAAGTTGCCGTTTCACTGCTGTGTCGACTACGGAGTATGTGATGTGCATGTTCAGCCAAGCTGACTCGGGTCTCCCAGTGTTCCCTGAGTAAACAAAACTACCACAACGTGGACAGATGCTTTTATGCTGAAGCCAGAACACTGCACAAAACTGACTTCAATTCCAGTAGTTCATGGGAGTTTGCTCTCCCAACTGCATTTGGTGGGACACACTGAGCAGCTACAACTGCTGTGCCAGTTCCAGGCAGGAAGTGTGTTTCCGGTTATTAGCCAGAAGGAACAGTGTCCAGTCTTACCACTTCCTGTAATTCAATCTTCTCCCCGGAAAGATGGACTTTCAGGATTAATTCTGGGATAGAACTAGACTTGATGCAGGCCAATGAGCCAAAATAAACACTTTTTGGTCTGATGCTCTGAATTCGTTGTGATTGCAGTCCTGTAACATCTGCCCATTACTTTATGGCCTGCCAAATGCATTTTGGCCTTTAAATTTACTTAATATATCTGAAGGCTTAGAAATTCATCCCTGTCTCCTCCAAGTACTCCTCAAGAGCGTATCCCATCTTTAGCAAACAGAAGGAACCATTCATTTCGTACGGCAGGCAATGCAGAAGTTTTCTACAAGTGGCTGAAATAGACTGCACTGCAAGCAAACTTAGAAACAAAATCCAAAAGCCCCAACCCTTACTGTTTTGTACCCTTTTCTGTCAAGTAACTCATGAAAACCTGGTGGGTTCAGTGGAACAGTACTATAAACACCTATCTTCCAGCCCTTCCTTCCCCTTTGCACGAGAGGCCATCTACAGACCAAAAACTGCAGAGCTCCATGACAACGGCTTGGCTGCATAAATATGGGGCAGATTTTAAAGCAAATGCTCATCAAGAGGGCAGCAGTGAATGGCATGGGGGAAAACCTCTGCTTAAACAGAGCTTCTGCACAGGAGAATGCTTCCGTTGTCACTCAGTGCAAGTCCTCACCCCCGGTGACAGCCACCTCCTAGCAACAAGTGGCACATCTGCTTTCAAGATGAGCTTTGCTGTTTCCTGACAGCCACCCAAAAAATCAGTTTTTCTCTGCACAGGAGCTCCAGTTGTGACACTTTAATTTGTTGCTTTAGTGGAATCATTACCACCCCTTCCCCAGCGTTGTCAGCCATCTCACTGAACCTGGTGTTTCAGAGAACCAGCTTTAGAGCCGGTGACCCGACCCTGATTCTTGACAAGTTCAAGTCTGTGCCTCATTTTGGGAAGGGGCAAGGGAGCAGGCTCGACATAAAAAATATCTCAACGTGTTCTATTGGTTTGAAGCCCCTAGAGAATGCTCTCTTAGGCAATCTGGTCTCTATCTAGCATTATTATTATTATTATTATTATTATTATTATTTCTATTTTTCCAAGTTTAGTCAAGCTGTTGCTTGTACTCCTGCATCGTACCGTGGCCTACAGCGTACGAGGCAGCTAGTTCAGTACTGTGCACCCTGCACTCCAGCACGGCAGTTCTAGAAAAAAAAAGCAGTGTTCCAGAAAGCATGGCAGGCTAGGAAAATCAGCCCTTCCCCCCGCCAAGAAATTCGTAGTAGACACTCCGCAGCAGGTTGTGGGGGCGGCCGGGGCTGACACTGCCGTGGTAGGGGGAGGACGGGAGGGACCACATCCCAATGGGGGGATTCGGGGAAAGCAAGCAGCCGCTCCTACGAAAACGGGAGGGAGCGATGGAAGAAGGACGAAACCACCCGCTGAGATGGCGCAGCAGGAAGAGCGCAGGACGCGGCGTTACCTGGGCTGGGTGGCGGCCGAAGCCCTCCTCCTCCTCTTCCTGGTCCCCGCACAGGGCCCTCCGCAGCCGCTCCAGGTGCTCCCGCAGGGTGACCCGCTGGTGGAAGGAGAAGGCCGGGTGCAGTGAGGCCATGGTGAAGAGCAGGAGCAGCTCCTCCTGCGCGCCGCAGCCCAGGCCCTGGCCGGCGGGGAGCCCGGCCTGCCCATTCTCCGCGGCTCCGTCCATCACCACCACCATGTCCCCCTCCTCCTCCTCCTCCTCTTCTTCCTCCTCCTCGGCCGGGGCCCGCCGCGCCGCCGGGCAGCTCTGCAGGATGGAGTCCACCTGGGGCAGGAGGCGGTGCAGGCGGCCGGCGGCCTCGCGGTTCTCCGAGCCCAGCAGGGCCAGGTAGACGATGAGCTTGGAGCGCACGGCGGGGTCGCGGAAGTCGCCGAGCTGCCCGGGGTCGCTGAGCCCATTGGCCTTGGCCTCCGAGTCGCGGAGGCAGTGGTAGTCCTTGCGGGCCAGGTCCTCCAGGCAGGAGCCCAGGAATCGCAGCTCCAGCGGGTTGCACAGGTCCAGCAGCCCCACCATGAACTCCAGGCGCTGCGCCGAGCCCAGCACCAGCCCGAACCACTCGTACACCGTCTCCTTGTCGGTGCGGGCGGCCGCCGAGCCGGGACCGCCGCCGC
>VYXC01006602.1:582098-611932 GCA_013397175.1 Platysteira castanea
GCGGGGCTGCGCACGCGGCGCGCCCCGGGCACGCGCGGCTGCCGCGGCCCGCCCAGCGCGCGGTGCGGGGACCGGCGCCCGGTTTGGGAACGGGCGGGGGTCCCTCCTTTGCCCGGTGAGTTCCACTGGCCACGCCGATGGGAACAGGTCAACAGTTCGCCTGGGACCAGTCCGAGCGAGCCTCCCTATCGCCTGGATAAGATTTCCCTGAGATAAGGCCGTGCCTTGGCTGATGGCTCTGGTGTGCAGAGCCACGCGGGTTTGCCCGAAACCGGCAGGAGTAGGCGCAGAGCTGTGCCATGCCGGTGGTGGAACAATGCTGAGTGTGGAAACATGGCTGCTACCGGCCTTTCTAATTTTTATTTTCTATTTTCCAAAGTCTAATGCAGTTGAAACTCCTGCTATTGTAAGATGTCTCCTTTTAAAAATTACTGTTCTTACAGGATCGTGGCTTTCCACCGAGTTTTTTTTCACAATAGGGAAATAGAGGGAATATTGCAGAAGAAAATACAGTACAGCAGAATGGCTCAGGGATACTCCTGAGTTAGGAAATAGCAGGGTTGCTGCTCTCTCATTTCCCCAGTTGTGTTCCCAACTGTTGTGGTCCACAATGGAGAGCCTACAATTGTAAAATTAAACAGTGCTCTGAGTAATCAGAAAGTTTCAGTGCTCCTCGCTTTGATTGCCCCACAGTTACGTAAAGGAAGTGTATTTGAAAGGAGAACCGAGCCTGTAGCTTGCTTAACAGCACAGTGAAGAATAAAATTAATTTTAATTACAATTATGCAGAGCAGCATCCCTGAGCTGCTTACAGCTGCAAAGTATAAACTGCCAGAGATGACTGACCCTTATCTGTTTGTCCAGTAGCCGATGGTGCTATGATGAAGAGCTTTATCAAACAACTAAGAAACTGTCATGGAGATTATAATAGTCTTGTGTGCATCACTCGAATTTACCACAGAGCAGTCTTGAATGGTGATTACAGACTATACTATTTCCTGCATTTTTATGTATGTACAGCAAACAAATGTATTTTATTTTTAAAAATTAAATTACTAATTTAGAGGTAGCTCATGTTGGGTTTATAAGTTCCTAATCGCTGCTCAGTCCTCTTCTAGTGACGCAAATGGACTTGACCCTGACTCAGCACAGCTCTTCTCATTCACTGGCATCACAGAAGCACTGTCACTGTCCTCACTGCCTCTTCAGGAGTGGGATGGGGAGTGGGAAGTGGGTCAGACCTTACCCTTCCATCCCAGACTGCCAACAGTTCTTTGCTGGTCCCAAGACTAGAGAGGTGAAGGAAAGTTGCATGAGGTCTCATAAACTTGTTTTATCCTCTTTTATTTGATTCTGTTTGCTGGTTATGGCAAGGCATCATTCCAGATCCCTGCAGTCATTAGTCAAAGCAGCTATCATAATGCTACAGTAGAATATTTTCTTATGTTGTCATTATGAAGCAGTAATTCTAGAATTACAGCAATTCTTGTCATATTATTGTTATATTTTTTTCCAAAGAAAAATTACTGTGACTGTCTTGGGGGATGTGCCGAGCTGGAATTGTGGAAGCACAGAAATAAGACTTGAGGTTTCTGCTTAGTAATTTGAAGAGTTATTTAGTCTGAATACATTTTGCAAGATCAGAATTACAATGATCCAAATGTTAGAAATAGAATTTCCTACTTCAACAATCTGATTCAAATAACATGTGACGTAGTTCTGAACAGATATCACCATGGAGGGTGAAAAAGGAATTTATTTTTGTGGGAATGGGCAGAAGGGGATGGTAGAAAGAGAAGGTCCGCTGGTCCATTCAAAAATCCACAAAGGTACGGTAAATCACAAATTCCTGAGGGCAGTGGTTGAAAGTACACTTCTCGTCCAGAAAACACACATCCTATTTGTGACAGTTCCCAAGCTGATTCTTAGTTTAACAAATAAGCTTAAGAACCTGATATAACTCAGCCGTTCTTAATTTCCCCTTCTTAAAGTCTTAAACTATGATACTCGAGGAAAACAGATGTGAAAGATGTAAAGTCAGGAAGGGGGAAAAAAAAGGAAAAGGAGTGTTATGAGAAGGTAAAAAGAAGACAAAGATATTCCAAGTGGGCTTACAAGTAATTCAGTAGCTAGTAGCTGAGGGAGGTGTCAGCAATGGAGAGGGCAGAGCCGAAAGAGAACTGAAACTTAAGTGCCCAAGAGAAATGAAAGTGAAACTCTGGACTGTGAATGGAATGAGGACACGGAGGGGAAGTGCTCAAACACTGACAAGCTAGTACAATGGGAAAAGCTACTATAAAATTAACTTGCCTAGGGCAAGTGCCCTGGTGGTTTTTTAACCTGGGTTTCTTTAAAAAAATGTATAGCTTGCATAGGTCTTCAATGACTTGGGCCCACAGTCATGCTGACTTAGGGTGAGCAAGTGTACAGAGCCTTAGAGGGAAAAGTATGTCTGTAATCTGTCTGAGCTGAAAGCCAGATGAACTCTGATGCAACACAGAGCAGCGGGAGGAGCAGCAGGATGGTGCTGCCAGTTCAGGAGCAGCACTTCTTTGGGAAGTGACTTTCATTAGAGTACAGAGGGGGTCTGGTCTGACACCACAGGACGAAGAGCAAGAAGACGTGTCTAAGTGAGCCGTGGTTGCCACTACTGGATTTGCAGCAAAAGGAATAGTGACTTTTCTTTGTCTTCCCCGCCTGCTCTCTTTTCACACTTCATAACCCCTGCTTACCAAAGCCTCAGAGCTTCCTGAGTGCACAGAGGCTTCACTGCCAGCCTTCTGGCTTAGCTTTTCCACCTGGCTATGACCATCACTGTTTGGATGCATGAGCTGTGGAGAAGGTCAGGAGACACACAGTCCCTGGAGAGATGGTTTCCTGTCCTTTGTGTGCCACCACACGGAGTAGAGGCAGCCACAATGTGTCTTTTGAGTGAAACCTTCTCCCTCACTAAGTTCTTCCAAAGAGGTAATTGGCATTGCAGGGTTTTGCTCAGCAGGCCTAAAACTTCCCCAGCAATGCTTTCAGATGGGGGGACAACCATTAAGAAAAATAAGAAGCACAACACTGGGACACTGGACTGAGTGCTGAAGCCAAGGGACGACAACAAAGCAACCTTCAGCTCTATGAACATGCATTTACATTTCTTTTTTTATTATTCCTTCTTCTTTTTTTTTTTTTTTTTTTAATATTGGCTTCTCATCAAGGCAGTCAAAATATTTTCCATTAATTTCGGCAACATATAAAATCAGTTTCACAGTTTCTGTTTGCTTGTTCCTTTATCACTACTCTGGATCTGCTAAAATTGTTTTGTAAGAATGGAAATGAATTTGATCTGTGGCCCATTTAAAAATCACATAGAGACACTGTAGGAGATGTAGATATATATTTCATATACAGTAGTATATCTATTTCATATCTGTCAGGATTTTTTTTTCATGTTGATACTGTCCCCCAGGTACTGTCTCTGCCACTAAGTATTTTCACTTTTAACAAAGGCTGTAACAAATCCTCAGTGAGGATCTTTGCATGCATTCCCATACTACAGGGTAGAAGATACATAAATAGGGAAACAAATCTTCCTATCCTCCTTTCCTCCTTTATTCCCTTTCTTCTCCCTTCCCAGACTGTAGGAACTTCAATTGCTTCTTTATACAAAGTTTGCAGATGTGTTTAATCCACTGTCAGTAACATTGTCAGTTCTCCCAGCCAAACTCCCAAGGTGTAAGGAAATCATTTCAGGCAATGTCAGACAAATGTCACACAAAAGAAAACAACCTGGAAGAAAAGATAAGTTCGTTGATAAAGCTCTGGAATGATTTTGCTGACTCATTATTTGGCCTTTATCTCATGACAGCTGGCATTTTTTGTGTAACTTACCTTTTGTTAAATAGGAGGTAGTTACCTTTTAGCCCTGGCATCTGGAAGAAGAAGCTTTGAGAATGTGAGAACTTGAAATTCACTAAAAATAAAACCTGTCAAATTGATAGGTTGTTGTTACTTGTTTTTTAATTCTTATTACTGTGGTGGATTTTGAATATTTGGGCTGTTTTATTCTTTCAAACTCATTTTCAGCAGGAGTTGAGCAAGTTTATGTTTGAAAACTGAAGATATGTTAAAGAAAGCACTTTTTAAATATGCATGTGTGCAATGAAGACTTGCATATTAAAGACATTTAGGACTTTATATTCAATATGAATAGTTACATGCAGAAGATGACCCATAGTCCTAATTATGTTAGCATCCAGTGTAGGAATAAACATACAACTTTAAGCACAGTTTAAACGGTTTAAACATAATTTTGGATTTAAAGTTACTGAAAAATAAGTTCAGAGTAGGCAAAGGGTGTGTTCCCAGGATCAGCTTCATTATGAAAGACTATTTCTAAAGTCAAAGTTGTTGGTTATTCATTTGCAAAGGTCAGCTATCCCAGTCCTCTTTGGCCAGCTTGCCAATAAAGGTACTGTTATGAAACACGGTTGCAAATTTCAGCTCCCTGTTCAAAGGAAGCTGAACTGAGGCTGCAGTCTTTTACATAACTGTCAAAGGTGGATTATTACTATTTTCAGCTGGATCCAGCTCAGAAACCTGTGAAAGATGGAAACTCACCAAGCTGCTAAGATTGGGGGGCCTATTTCAACTTCAGTGCAGTGTTCCAGCCTGTGAAACGCATGGCCATCTGTATTGGTTTGCTTTTCTCCTTGTAAAATTATTGAGAGAATTTAAGGAAAGTTAAATGTGCAGAAGCACATTTAAGAAGATATATTCATATCCTTTGGATCTTCTTTCTGGCCACTGGTTTCCTTCCACTGACTGAAATTCTCTGGGGGATTTTACCATCACCGAGCTCAGCCTGCACTGATTTGGGTCCCCCTGAGTTAAGGCTGGTATAAATTGTGCAGTACCAGGATACCTTGTACCCAGAACAGAAAGCTACTACCCAGTCTAGGTGACAATTCCATTTTGGGGAAGAAAGCAATGGGCATTTCAACACAATTCAGCTTTCGGCTTTCAAATGTTTCAGCAAGGACAGTGGTGAAATGCCTGTGACTCCAGGGTGTTACAGGTGAACCATCGGTGTGTGCTTTCACCAGGAGCAGCACACAAACTCATGAATATGAGCAGCCTGTACACACAGCTCAGTTAATGCCACGGCTTTGCGGTCATGGGGAGTACCACTTAAATAAGACCAGTAGACAGAAGACCATTAAACACCTTCCCAAACCAGTCTCTGTTCTAGTTAGCAGTGAAGTACATCCTTAAGTATAAAGCACTGAAATTTAAACACCTACACAAAGAAGAAAAGACTTAGGCCACCTTAAACATCTGATGAAAGTTAATTGAAATCTGTTCTGAAATGAGGGCCCACAGAAGGAATATGGGTGTGGCTCAGGCACCAGGCCTGCCTGATATGAGTCATGTACATGATAATTATGTATGCAGCGAGCACCCGGGAAACAAACTGAGAAGTTTATTGGCTAGATTATTTCATAATCTCTACACTTGGGCCAGAAGGAGGAGAAGAGCAACCTGCTGATCAAACCATACGAAAACCACCATGGGCACTTGAGGTTCTTCAGAGCAAAACTCTCACCTGTACAGATTCCAAGGTACCAGGGAGAAAGCACTATATCCTGACCTTTAAAATGTGCAGTTGCAGTCACAAAGACCAAGGGATGCCAGCATGAGCTGTAGAAGAGTCATGAGTCACTTGTGAGATTTGTGCTGCAGAAGGAACACGTTATCCCTTTGCTCTGCTGGTAGTGCCAGTCTCTTTCTGTCTTAAATGATCCATCTGCTGCTGCCCAAATTAGACACACGGCTCTCATCGTCACTGTGCAAAGCCATCGCCGACAGTGCTCAGAGCGTGGTGTTCTACGTAGCTCAAACCTTGCTTAGCATCTCACCTGCGGATGGGGAACCCCCTCATGCCAAGAATGGCTTATGTCCCACTGAAGCCCTCAAAAGAGGAATTGTAGCTGCAATTGCCAGAGACCATTAGTCAAAGCTGGGACCCTGTAGGTTTTTGCCAGGAAGCCCAGCTAAAGGGCAAAAGGAGAGATCTTCCTCTGGGGTGGGAGTTGCTGTCATGAGCCTATGGATGAGACTGGATCTTGGTGGAAAAATCACCACCTCAGCTGCACAGCTCAGTGCTGCTGGAGGTGTGAGGTGGTTGTCTGCTACTGCTTTTTTGTCTTCTGCTTCACACCACTTTTTTGGCTCAGGGCGCACAACATCACTGTTTAAAAAATCCTCAAGCCTCAGCACACCTTGGTACTCCGTTGCTGTTTGTTTGTACCCACTGCATGCATTAACCTGAAAACAGTGCAGGAATGGTCACCAGAGGAGGTGTTACACACTGGCGTTCAGTTATGGTAAAGTAGGTTGTGAAACTAAGTAAAACCAAAGAAGCAACCTTCACTTTTCTCATGCTCTCTCCCACAATACATGTATTTATTTTGAAGTGCCTGTAGTTCAAATGTCCTTGAGAGTTTTCCTCTTTGCTCTTTGAGGGTGTCCAGTATTCAGTTCAGCTGTGAATCCCTGCTTGTAAAGCAGGAGTTCTCCATTTGGCAACATCTTGGGAATAAAAGAAGGAATTGGAAATCTCTCGATGTGTAGGTGTTTCATTCTGGAGGTGTTCCTGGCTTTCCACTTCTGAAGCATGAGTAGGTTGCCTTGAAATAATGACATTTGCGGAAGCTCTTTAAGTCTGATCTGTATTTATTAGGATTTTATAGCATATAAGCAGGATGTCTTACAGTCTGGGGTCTATGAAGAAAAGCATCACAAAATTTACTCCGGAAAAAAGAAATAATTCAATGAATAGTTGAGTGGATACCTCCTACAAAAGAAAAAAAGGAACCTACATAAGCTCTGGTTCCTACTGAAATTAATAGTCACACTTGAGTGGTTTTTAAAGGTCCAAGGCATCAGATTTGCTGTTTAGTGTCAACATCTCAAATCCCGAGCAAAGCTGGGGTAGGGGACTGCCTTACAGAAAATATCTAAAGCATGTCTGGGTACTGAACAGCAGCTTGGATCCCTGGAGCTACCAGTGCAGTGGCCTCAGCTCAGCCAGGCTCCAGCCTCATCCCTGGGGCATCGCAGACTCCCACCACAAGGCCCTCCTCTGGTTGGGTGGTTTGGCTGTTTTGGCAGTGGTGCCTGGGCTCAGGAGCACCTGTGTTTCTTTTTAAAAAAGAGGAAGAGTAATTTCTAAGTGGAGAATACAGGGTATCTTCCTGCTCACCTCATTCCCACTCTGGTTCAGCAAGGGCACTCCAGCATATGCTTAGCTTGAACTTGAATGTAAAAGTGATGATGATTGTGATTTGTTTAGCAAAGAGAGATGTTTCATGTGGCTGAAGCCCAAAACCTTACTCTTTTTTTTTTTTTTCTTCCTCAGTTACAGGCTATCATTAATAATTGAAGACAAAGGAAGGGTCACAAATTACCCTATTCCATACCTACCTCAAGGGGTGTTTTCAAGAGGATATAATTATCATCCACAATGATCAACTAACTCTTGAAATAATAGTTTAGTCATGCCTAGCTTTCTCTACCAGGTATTGAAAGAGCAATCGGAGTTTAAAAGAGGAATGCCCTTTCTTTCCCAGAAATCTGTGAAGTATTGCAGGCTCTGAAGAACAAAAAGCCTACTTGAGGAATAATTGGCAATAGGCTGGTTTTTAATTAACAAATTTAAAAACTTTTCTGTCAAAAAATTTCTTAGCATCTTCTTCTCAGTTGAGCAATTCCAAGATTTTTCTGCATTTATCCCATTTTTTCTCCTCTCTGTGCCATTTTATTCACAACTGCTCTTCTGTCTTAAATACTTGCCACTGGATATCAATGAGCTTCAAAAATCTTTTGATGGGCTTTGAAATCCATTCCCTTAATAAATCTGTTCTTAGACCAAATGATGCTTTCTGGCTGTGACTCGTGCCAAATCTCTTGGTCCTTCCTGTTCCAGCCATCCCTTCTGCTCTTGCAACGTCGACCAAACAAGCTTGCTCAATGTCTTTCCTGCAGACGTCCCGATATTGCCCGATGCAAGGGAAGACATCACGTGTAGAAATCAGACTGCCACAAGGACGGTGTGGACTACCGTGTTCACCTCCAGTCCCCATTCAAGAACTTCCTTTTCATCTATGCTATACTTCTACATTCAATTTTGGTGATAAACTCACCTGGCCGTGACAGAGACTTCCTCTGTATTTATGTGGTGGCCAAAGCACTGATCAAAGCCTCTAGAAAGTAATAAGATACATAATAAAATAGCAATTAAGAAATCCGCTCTTGGGGACACATGTTGCTTTCTCTATCTTTAATATGCCTGATGCACTTTGAGACACTGAAAGAGTTGCAGTTCTGTAATGCTTTGAGTTTGCCTGAAGATGATGAGAAAGCCCTGATGATAGAAGGCTCAGATTGGAAAACATTGTAAGCACACAGTCCGCGATACAGCACTCTTATCTGTCTTGACAACCTGCTTTATCACCTCCCAGAGAAAAGGTGGCAAAATCAGTTAAATCAAATGAACTACCATTGCAGCCTTCTGCAGGATCCTTAAAAAGGCACTCCAGCTCCTTGGGAAAGGATGCTCTGTGCATGCATTTAAAATAATTTCAAGAGTTTATTTTTTTAACAATTTAATTACTATTCAGTGTCAGAAGGCAGTTGCAGCATAATTTTGCCCAATTCTTTCTTTCTCTACGTTTCCTGTTTCAAAGAATCTCTGTGGATTGCCCTTCCTCAGCCCTGAACACTCAGTTTAAATATGTTAAAAAATAATCTTTGAAATGTGAAAATCTAGCTTGGATGTGTAGTTTAAATCTGGCGTCTAATGAATTCCAAGGAGTTCCCAGATCCCTCAATTCCTCTAAACATCACCCTCTGACTAATTTAAAAATTCTACTGTCCTAGGAGTTCATGTTTTTTAAGCACTTAGCATAGTAATGAGCACAAGAGAAAAGCCGAAAGAATATATCAGAGACATGAATTTCAAACAGCTAGTGCCAAAAAACCTGAACATTACTTGTCCCTTTAAATAAACTTGCAACCATGAGAGAAAAAAATAAAATAATTGTCAAAACTGATTTGAGACATGCAGCGTAACAAGATGTTTCCTCTTGCTAGATCTCTGGAAATGCCTGAACTTCTTTTGCCATCTGCAAAGTGCTTTTCAAACATTGTTTACTTGATCTTAACCTTCTCCTGGGAGACCAGTGGGAAATTAGTGCATTCTTTTTCAAGGTATAGAAATTGAAACAAACATGGTTAAACCTCATCATTTAGGAATTCATTCCCAGTGGATGCAATCTCTTCGGCAATTCTATCTTCAGAAGTGATGGCTGGAGGGAGCAATTGGAGAGGACAAGAATGGGGAACTTAGGAAGTTTCTAGAGGAAGGGATCTTTAATGACAAACCAAGATTAAAGAAGGAGAGTATATGCACTGGAATTGTGCTGAGGAGTGGGAACGGTTACTCGGAAGTCCTGTAAAATATTTGAGATTTAAACTAAAAGGCATAGGCCTAGTGGGGCAGCGGGAGGTGAAGCAGTGCCTCAGGGGAGCCTGCGTGCTCTGAAGGAAGCAAAGGGCAAGTTGCACAGCCTGCCTCGGGCTGTGGCACCAACCCTCCCTTGTCTCTTGTCTTCCCGTCTCCTGTCTGCGAAGTGGACCTAGTACTTAGGCAGATTTCCTCAGGCAGGACATGAAAGCAGGAGGGTGTTAGGAGACAGACATGCAGCTGCACCTCATTGCCTCCGGTTAGCCAAACGCTGACCCACCACCACTACCACCACCCACCTTTGCCACTGCCAGGGTGTGTATACCCAGTACATGTTTGAGCACTGTCAGTTTTCTTGTTTTGTCCTGGCCAAAAACATTGGCTTGCAATAGAAAGACCTGCAGGTTGAAAAACCTCGATGGCATATCTGAGGAACGCATACTTACCCCGCCATGCAACATCATCAGATTAGCAGTGGTTTACTTGTTGGCTGTAAGACCCAGAAGGCAACATCTAACAGCTCGCTTCCTACTGCTTTGTCTCTCCTGTGGCCACCTCAAAGCTTTATCCTGAGAAGGTTGGCAGAATTGGTCCATAGTGTGCAGTTAATTGCAGAATAAAACTTCTGCAGATCAGGAACTTTGCCAATGAGATAATGTGAGACAACAAATTAAGGCACTCAAGTAGGCTGATTTATCCCTAAGCAGTATCTGCCCTTTTAAATATCATCAGAACAGTCAGAACTTTTGACTTTAACAGAAGGAAAAAAAGGAAGAAAGGAAGGTAAAAAGCAAAGCTTTTGAAAATTATCCTGCATTTCATTCAGTGTGAATTAGTGAATGGTGTTGGACTTGAAAAGTATTGTTTTTCATAAATGATACTATTTGCAATAAATGTTCTATCAGATTGTTTCATAAGGGACACAGCAGAAGCAGGACATTATGTTAGGAATTATTCCTAACCCGCATTACCTAACCCTGTTGACACTCAACATGAAGATCCATTTTACCGCACTGTAGGCATTTAAAAAGGAGCTTTAAATGGAAGTAAAATGATTGGAACCAACAAGGACATCCAACCAAATGAATTTGCATTGAAAAATGTTGTTTTGTCAAAGCTGAAATGATTTGTAGGGATGCGTTGGTTGTGATGAAATTTTTGATGGTCTTGATGGCATTACCTTCTTACTGCTGACCAGGACACAAACAGAAACAAACATCGGGATTTCTTTTAATCTTGCAATAGATGCCTCAACACAATTTTGTTCTGCTGCATAAAAATTGCAGCTTGATAACATATTTCCAAATGGTGGGAGGGAAGTCATGTCTTTAGGCTGGCTACAAATTATACTCGTGTCTTCTTTAGAGCCCATTTACATGACTATAAGGGTGCAGAATTGCTGTTGTAGAAGTGAGACTTGGAACACGAGGAGTTTAATCTCAAGCAGAGCTTGCATATACACCCACAGTCTAAGTATTGGGCACTGTTTGCTTTTATAGATGTGGCTTTCTGTGCCAAGAATCCTGTAAAGGCGACCAGCATAGGTGTCATCAAGGAACAGCTAATAAAATAGGAACAGTTGAAATAAATAGACCCTGCACCAACCTTTGTATCATCATTTTATATATCAGAACCTCTGTCCTGCAAAGTCCATAAAACTAGCCAACTCCGGATACTGTTTATTCTATAAATATAATGGACATGTATATTTTTGGTGGGAAATGCTGCCATTTAGGCTTGTGCTGTCTTTAGCACACGGAAAAGTCTTTCAAACTTCCAAATTCCAGACCTCACCAAAGGCAAAAGTAGCTGTCAGGAAAGCAGGTTGCATCAGTTACAGGAGGCAATTACAGAGAACAGCTGGAAAAAGAAAAATGCAAAACAGCCAGGTGTCAGCCACACCGAGGGAGACAAGATGGAAAGGCTGTGAACGAAAGTAAGGTCAAGAAGAAAGCATGGAACAGAAAAAGGTGCCAGTGATCTCCAGTGCTCAGGAGAGAAGCCTGAGCTCTGCTCCTGTGTCTGACTTGTTCGTGTACCTCAGCTGTGTAAGGCTGCTGGACAACAGTGTCTGCTGCTGGTATTTTCCTGATTCTACTGCAAATTAGTTCAGGCAGTTGAATGAGGAAAAAGTTACAGAATTTTAATTTTTTTTCCAACTTTGTAATTTCAGTTTTGTGTCTGTTAATTTTCTGGTTTGGTCTTTGAATTGTTCTCATCATGAGACAAACTATGTTGGGGCAAAGCAAGTGCTCGGCTGGACCTGTTCTTTTTCCAGCTCTGACTTAGACCAGCTTAAGCTGTCATGGAAATACACCCAAGATGTTTTCTAAGCCCAGAGTGAAATCTGCCAGCTTGGGTCAGTGCTAGTTTCTTTAGAGCTATTGATAGCTCTACACTTGGAATCTCTTCAAGGTCAAAACTTGGTTTTTTGCAGAGACCACCAAGCAGACATTCTAGACATAACAGTAATTAGCTATCACATCTTAGCTTACTTAAGTCGCAATTGATTTGATGGAGGCCTCGTCCCCTATTACACATGCTTTGAACTATTCAATCTCTATTTTCAATATTCTTTTTATTTTGAAGGGAGGTGGTACTTCAGTCACTGTAATATTGAAAACAAGAATTTTTGTACAGCACTCTGGTAGCAGTGGTGGTGGTTTTAATAATTTGCATGTCTAGTTTTGGTCAGCACTTTGGGCACCTGGCCATGTGTGGTGGTGGTACTGAGCTGACACACACGGCCCCCATGCCGATCCAGGATTCCAGCAGAAGTGATGAGCAGTGCCCTCAGTAGCTGAGCCTAAGGCTCTTTGATTTTCCCCCATTGGAGGCTCTCCCCCGAGGGCTGGGAGGAGCCGGAGCTTCAAAAGATGTTGGCGGTGTCATCATATGACACTGTATCATTCCTGTCTGATGGCGGAGAGCACTGACTGATCTGTGATGTCTGGTGGGTGCACAGATCTGGGAGGAGTGCATCTGCTCAGTACAACAGTTCATGGCCATTCTTTGTGGAGTTTGGGGAGACTGAAGGGGCCTGGCAGGGCTTCTGATTCCAGGAAGGAGAAGAGGGGGAAGAAGGGGTGTGTGCGCGTGTGCTTGTATGCTAAATATTAACTGAAGGCCGAAGGAAGGGCACTTTTTAATCAATGCACTTTTTTGGTTAAGTGATTTCTACTTTTTCAGACAGTTTTTCTTTATGCGCTGCTGGGTGGAGCAATATAAGAAAACCCTGAGTTATTCAGTATCTGCTTCTCTGTAGTGGTGCTTTCTGCTACTCTCCTTTCTATTTACCTCCATGAGGTTCTTTAGTCTCTGAAGCTGTTGAGATAGAGGAAAGAAGCTCATCTTCTCAGTCTCAAGTGAAGGAAGCGGGGGCTTAGTTCCTCCTCACTTTTGTTGGGAGGAGGGGAGAATTTCTTCCTATTCTAATTCTCTCCAGATAATTTGATTGGTGTCAAGCCACAAACTTGATAAGGTGTCACGGACACTGTGAGATGACCTCTTGAATTTGTAACTACACAGCTTTATAATAGCAAGATGTGTAGGTGTGGTTTCCTTGAAATCAGCACTTGATTGACTGCAGCCAGATTACACACAGAGTACATTTTATTTGGGCTCCCTTTTCATGCAGCCAGATTACACACAGACTACATTTTATTTGGGCTCCCTTTTCAGAGACATTCACATAAGAGCACAGACATTAACATAAGACCATTTGTATGTACTAATGTAGAGGTAAGTTATCCTACTCTATAGGAGCTGTAAGACACATATTTACTTGAATTGGATAAGTTATGAGTGCTTATGAATTCCTAGGGGCATCCATTTCCTTTGGACTAGCACCGTAAAACTTATGTAAGTTGTCTGACTGACCATTTTCAGCCGCCAGCAGACAGGGAAGGGACTGCTTTGACACAGTAGTGTTGCAGTGGGACTGAGAGGGATGCTTACCTATGTGGGGGGGCTGGTAGGAAAAGTGGTCAGGACAAAGTGACATGGATATGCATCAGAGTAAAGCAGAAATTAACTGAACAATTGAGTAGAAGTAATGGATATATCCCACAGAGATGAAGGGTGAAAAATTACACAGGACTGAGGGGTGGGATACTGTCACAAAGTGGCTTGGTCCCAATGACAAGTTTTCACTCACATTTTCAGCGTGCAGTGTGAACACAAAATGGTTCCCACCACTCCCCTTTGCTTTTTGGTACATTGTTTATTTACTGGTGTAAGCATAAGTGGTTACAAAAAATGCAGTGCTAATCCATTTGCAGCACCCAGAAAAAAATCATTTTATGTCCCTGCAAACCTTCCATCATAAGATCTTACAGAAAATTCCCACGAGCAATATGGTAAAGCTCAGACTATCTAAAACAGGTGGGCTTTTTTGCCATCTCACATTGCAGGTAGAAGGTTGAGGTGCTGAGAGATGTTAAGTACCTGGCTGAAACTGCAGAGGCTTGAACACAACTCAGACCAGTAGCTCTCAACTCTGATTTAGCTCAGCAAAATAAGAACTGTCCTTCCCTGACATAATAGCTTGAAAGGGGAAGCAAGAAAAGAAAGCTGCTTTGACCAAATTTTAATCTTCGTTTTAAATTAGAGTGAGTAGGTAATGGGAACATGGAGAAATTATTAATGAATGTGTGTGTGCGGGCGAAGCAGTGAAAGGTAGGCTAGGGAGAGGTGGTAGGATTAAACTGATGACATGGTTTTCTACTAGCTGTGGCACTAAAGTGCCCAACAAAAGCATGAAGGAAGCACATAATGGTGTGACTGGAATGGATACACACACGGGCCAGCTCTACTCCTGCTGCCCTAAGTAATGAGAGTGACAAAAACCCAGCAGTGCAGATTTACAGAACTGACAAGCTGGTGGGGACTTGTTGCCTCCCAAGGCATTTAATACCACTTGCACCTCAGGAAATTCCACCACACAGCTCTGGGTTGCAGTGTCAGTCAGGGCATTGCTGCCTTGTGGGTCTCTGCACGACGCTTTGTCACATGGACAGGATGCACTCTCTGAAAAAGGCCCAGGCGCTGACCCGGCTGGAGAAGTACTTCACCAGATTGTACTGATGAGAAGATCCAGACTGGCCAACAAGCTCTTAAGAGAAATGAGTAGGGTTTTTCCTGCCTTTGAAGAAGAATCCTTGCCTGTCACTTTCAATTAGCCAAACTATAGCTGTCATTGTGTTCTGCAGCTCATTAAATACTAGGAGTCTGCTTCAAATACTATGGGCAAATCAAAGAGACAGTCTTGATAAGATTCTTTCTTTTAACCAGAAAAAATATGACTTCTATCATGGCACTTCACTGAATCAAGCCTTTGTTTCATCCAACCTCATTTTTCCCCTGCATTACACCTTTCTGCTAATATCTAAGGACTTTAGTGGTGCTGTTCTCAGGAAAGAAAGAAAAAAATAAAGTCAGATCAATAGACGGACAGGCATGCTGACCTCTCTCTCTTGCAGCCAGGATGTTTGAGTACTGCATAGCAGCTATCATACAGGCTTTAGTTCAAATACAATGTATAACAAGAACACCTTTCCACCTTGGTCATATTTTTTCTTGCTTTGCTGTTTCTCTAAAGAGAATACAGATTCAAATCTACTTAGATTATAAACCATTCACTGTAAAGCACGTTTATATACAGAAAGCACAGGAATAACCTATGAATAAAGGAGTTCCCTGTTTGAATTCCCTATTAAAGTTTTACTCCAGCCATAACAACTGTTGGTAATGAATAAATTTCAACTACTCTTCCACTTCTTAAATATTTAATTATAGAAAGCCTTTGGGATCTTAATCAAGGGTGTGGATCCCATTGTACTCAGCACAAATCCAGAACAAAAGGACAGAGAATTCACAGCACAAATGTAAGGCCAGATGGAGTGGACAATAAATGGGGAAATAGATGGAACCAATGAAATCATATTGATCTGTGTGCAACGTCCTGGTCTCAGCACCCTGGTGGCTTAGCCCTTTTCTTTCCTTTTATCAGCACCATAAAAAAGCAGGGTTCTTTAAGGTAGCTAGTGAAACCAGTTAATAAAAGCCTTGTGCACACCTTCAGTAAACTCCATTAAAGCAGTAAAAGTGGTGTCAGAGAAAACCTGGTGTTCATTTCCTTAGTTGTTCAGAAAGTGGAGACAGTGCAGGGTCTAAGGAAGATCACCTCAAGGGGCTGGCCCTTTTGGTGGGGACAGGGATGGTGCTACTCAAAGTGTGGGCACAGAACAAGGCAGAAAGAGGGAGAAAGGAGCCCAGAACTAAAATCAGGGAGGAAGGCCAAGTGGGAGCAGTTGGAGAGATGGAAGATGGACAACATATGGCAATAATATTGCAGGGGATAGAAACAAAATACTGTGCTGTTTAATAGAGGGAAAAGAGCACAGAGGAGAGAGATCAGGTGGGGCAGACACTGGATAGAAGCTCAACTGTTCCAGTACATTTGAATCTAAAGCAAAGAAGGCACACAAGATGTGTGCAAGGACACTAATCACAGATGCTTCTACACTGCATAAGATCCTGGGAGCAATATAGCTATGCCTGTGTGGGACACTCTTGCCCCTGTATCTCTGTTATTAAATACAAACATACTGTTTACTCTCGCTTTCCCTTAGAAATACCAAGGCACCCTGGGGAAATACAGTTAAGCTTTTATAAAATCATCAGCATGCTGCTTTGTAATTTTATTCCCATCTAAGTCCTGCTATGTGGTTAAAGCTGGGCCACGTGCTTCCTGTTAAAGCAGAACACTGTGTCCCACCTTGAAAGAAACACCACATTCAAGTCTCCACAAGCTAAGGGCTGAAAGGGCAGCAAATCTGAGACCTACATGACACTGGGCCACTTGTTTATCAGTCTTGCAAATGTGCAAATAAGATACAGGCTTGTCAATAAAACACGTTTCAATCTAATTTTCTCCAGTGAAGGAAAATAGGACGCATAGAAAAACAAATATATTTTTGGCGCCTGAATGTCTATCGGTTCATTTTCAAAATCTGCTTTTATTTATCCTCTGGTTTTCATTGATCTCTGGCGATAAATATGCCAGCTGAGAGAACTTAGTTCTAACAGACAGTTTTTCTTCCCTCTGGCAGAAGTGATCTAGTTTCCTCTATGAGCCGTGCTTGGGAGTCTTCAGTCAAGTTGAAATATATCTCAATTCAGTGGATTATAACCAAATTAAATACAGCTTTGCTCCAAAAGATTTATTCTTTTTTAGGGTCTTCAAAATGAATTTTCATTCCTTTTCTCTCTAAAACACAGGTTTATTGACAGCATGTGTCGTTGTCTGAAATCCAACACATTTCTTACTGCACCTTATTATGAATCCCTTCTCTCATCTTTCTCAGCCGAGCATCTCCCCACCTGCCTGCTCTCTCATTCCTCTCCTGCTTCCAGACCCAAACCTCTCTCCATCACCCTGTTGGCATTGTCACCTTTGTGTGCCCAGATTTACATGCCCCCAGTGCAGGACAGAACCAGCTGAACACACCTGTGAGGCCTTTACCAGCGCAACACCCCACAGTGGTTTCCACCTGGACTTTGTGGGCTTCTAGGCCACCTCTGGTTTGCTGCTGCTGAATCCCTTTTCCTAGGATGCTTTCCCCAGCTTATTTCCTCCTGAGCCTCCCTGTGTACATTTGGGTATTTTTTTTTCTGACAGAAAGCATCTCAGAGGCAGCTCTCATTCATCCTGAGGAGCTGAAAATCCCTTTTACAGCATTGATGCCTTAGGTTTTAATTTCTATATTTTTCAAATATTTTACACACTAGGCAGTACAGGATTTGAAAAATATAGAAATTAAAACCTAAGGCATCAGCATAAGAATAAAATCAGTAGGAAATCCCAAGGAGCAACCAATTTAAATGTTGTTTAATTAAGGAAAATGCTTCTCTTATCTTAGATTTGATGCATCCATACACTCCAAACACACACTCCGGGGTTGAAATACCTTGATAGGGCATACACAGCATGCCACATTCCCACTGTCAATACTGGCACTTTTCATGTGAAGTAGTGGGAGCAGGAGTGACTACTTAGTCACACTTCTCTATTTGCATACTGATACTTCTGAGTTTTCACACAAGGACTTCTGAATTTCCCGTGTGACTGGTGCACATAAAGCATGGGTACATGCCAGAGAGGAAATGTATGTCAAGAGTATATTTGTACCTGTGCCCACTCCATTTGGGTGCTTTTCTCACCTACAATGAAGCCTCCTAGCCCATTTAAACTGGGAGGGTTGTAGATTCATGGTTCAAACAGCCCAACATATAAAACAAGGGGTGACTTGAACCTTGACTGAGCTTCAGTGAATCAGGAGTTAGTTGAAAGTACTTAACTATGACCCAGTCTTTACCTCATTGGAGCCAGTATCTTGAACCTGAAAGGCGATAAGGACTTCTACAGAAGTGGTTCTGTTTTAAGCTCTGTTGCCATTATTGTTTGGTTGGGTAATATTATTAGTAGCATAAACCAAATTTATTTCATTTGATAATGGTGAAACTATGCATCTATAAATAATGCTCACCACCTTGTATAAAAATATTTAAAAGTGAAAAAAATAGTATGATATTTTAACTTTCCTGAAGTTAACCTTCCTGTCATTAGAGAAATTCAATTTTAACATTGTGGTGAAGACCCAGCAAGCAAAGCAGTACAACTGTTATCAACAGATTGGGGAAACCTTCCTATGACACCATTTCACTTTTGAGTGGGAAACACATTCTACTCAGAACTCAGCCATCTACTTCTGGTTTTTAACACCACCAATCTAAATATCCCTTGATGGGGACTAAATGGGGCTTTTTATATGCAAATTCCCATGGCTCGAGTAAGAAAGTGAAAGTGATTTATAGTACATGCAGCCAGGTCCACTTGAGTATCCTGCATCTCTGGGGCATGTTGGATCCCAAAGTCCTGGCAGAGCTACGCATGGAAAGGGGCCCCTCACCTCTTGGCTAGCAGGGCCCATGATCAGGACACCCCAATCCCGGCCTCATAGTGAGCAGTGGAAGGGCTGCTGCTCTCAAGAAGAAGGAGGAGGAGGAGGAGATGGGACCAGACGGCAGCTGTTTGGCTTGGCCGTCCTCACCTCCCGCGGCAGCCAGTCTCCCTGCCAGCATCCAGTCGTTCCCACAGTAAGCCTGGTCTTAGCCTGGGATACTTGGGTTCAGTTATTAATTTGGATGTAGCTGAAGTTTTCCTGAGGAGCTAGAGCCACGGCACGGGAAGCACATATTTCAGCTTACAGCCGGGGCCAGAGTAAAGCAGGATTTCTCTGGCAGGAGGAAGGCACTCGTTTTGCCTCGGGCCTGTCTCCTGACTGGATGGTGAGGGCAAGGGGAGGTGGGCTCTTCACAGAAACCCACAGGAATCTCCTCGTGGAAAGCCTTTGGCTGTCTAAGACACTGGGCTTGGGCCAGGAGCCTTGGAAGTGAAAATAGCTGCTTACCAGTTTCATAGCCTTCTTTATGTTTATTTGTAAAGCACTTTGCAAGAGATGAGTTAACATTAACCCCCCGCCGCAGAGGGCAGAAGCGGGCAGGTGTGTCTAAAAGCACCTGGCAAATCAATGACAAAAACATAAAGAGAGGCTGAGGCCTCTCATTCACAGGCCATGCTTGGGGAAAAAAAGAAAAAAAAAGGAAAAAAGAATATTAAATACATGAACGGTAACAAAAGCACATCTGTCTGTAAAATTGTTTTCATAGGATCACTGGGCTGTGACTACAGCTGATGTTGTTTAAGTCAGTGAGCAGACACTGGCTTTGCCATGAGCTCTCCGGCCCTGAGGAACCACATCAGAAAGTCATTTGGACAGAAGGGAATACAGCTTACATGCTGAGAACCTGACTTCATTTCTTATTTCAGGGTGACATAAACCTTCAGAGGTCTATATCAGTTAGATTATAACTTGTTAATGATGTGGTAAGCCACCACATCTCCATTTTGTCTAAGAGCTGTAGAAGTCAAATTAGTGCTCCGCTTTATTGCTCCTTGAAGCAAAACAAGAGTATTTTGATCTGTTTCAAAAATGGAGTATCAAAACCAGTATTTTTATAAAACTTAAATAATGAGTAGACTTACATCCTTGCTTAAAGCCACTTAACACACAGCATGTATCACACACAGAGAGCAAAATACCTCTGAAAAATAATGCAGCAGCAAAACTAATGCAAAGTAACATCAGCAATGGCTCTGAGGAAAATGCTTGTCAGAATCACCCCTAGAACAAGAGTCTGTGGCTGCTCTGCTCTTTTTATTACCAGGGAAGGGTTTGATGGCAGCAGAGTGAACCACGCTTTTATTTGCTGCATAGTTCCCCTGTGGTACTGCCTTATGTCATTAATTCACGAGTGGAGATACCACGCTGCTCAACCTAACAGCAGCCTTGCAGCAGCAGAAGCACTCCTGGAGAACTGAAGGGATAACTTCGTTAGCTCAGCCAGCAGAGGGAACTGCTAATCAGCGCTAATTGCTCACACAGGTCTAACAGATACCCTACAAGCTCAGTAAATGCCCAGTAAGCACTGGCACTTCAAACTTTCTATGCTGTATCAGTCTGCAGATGAGCCGGCAGATTTCAGCTCCGTGATCTCCCTCCGCAACACTCCTCCAGGCCTTCATTTCCCCTCACTTTGACCTTATGGCTTTCTCCCGGAAGGAGGGCGAGCTCTGAAGCGGTTTTGGCACAGTGGCATTTCTGTCTCTTTCTGGTCAATTGAGTACTGAGATAAATTAAAATCCTGTCTGAAACACACAGATTCTTTTCCCCCCTCGTGTCCTCTCATTCTCCTCTAGTTCTGCTCCTGCCCCAGATATTTTCTGCCAAGCAACAATTGAACAAAGCAAGGACTAAATCAGGTAGCTCATATTTAAGCCTCAACTTAGCAAAGCCAGAGGCAGGTTTGACCCACAGTGACTGGCTTCACAGCTAGGCTGTGAGTTTGTACCACAGTGCCA
Source organism: Platysteira castanea (assembly GCA_013397175.1). NCBI lineage: Eukaryota > Metazoa > Chordata > Aves > Passeriformes > Platysteira > Platysteira castanea. Next base: position 602,597 of record VYXC01006602.1, read on the forward strand.
GAGCCACAACGCCACAGCCAGGGCCTGGGCAGGTACCGCTCCTCCAGAGTACCCCTTGCAATTCCTTCCAGCTTGCCACAGAGGAAACACACACATAAGGTGCAAAACACTCTTTGCTTAATAACAGTTACTTCAAAAGCTCTGTGGTTATCAACAGCTAGTCAAGGTATGGCTTGGTTGCATCCTCTTCCCTGCCTCACCCCAGGCTGAGACAGTGTGCTTCATATCTTCCAACACGAAATACTTCCCAGAGATATCAATTTGCTTCCAAGAGGGCAAACAAAAGCAATCCGTTATGCCATTTTTTATAGAAGTCCAACTTGCTTTATTCACTGCTCATCCTGGTGTTTTTCTCTAAACTAGATAAAATAAAAGGTGCTTGCAATACCTCCTCCCTGCCAACAGCTATAGCTCCCATTCCAGCAGGAGCAGCCCCACCAGCACAGCTGCACAAGACAGAGTGGGAAATGAAAAATCCTTCATCAAACTTAGGCACTCCAATGGGGATCCACTGGATTAAGAACAAAGAAGTAATGCTGCAAAAACCTCATTAAGCAACTTTTGATGATCTTATGTCTTAGAGGGCATTGAGCAATGAGAGGAATCAAAGGCAGCTCCGTCTTATACCCATCAGCTGTGGGCCACCAACACCCATTTCATGGCCAACAAGGAGACGGAGCACAGGCTGTATCAGCCACACCTGAGTTGCAGAGGCCATATAGAAACCCATATGGCACCTCCCTCACACCTCATTTCCTGCACCCCAAACATCCTAAGGGAAGTCTTGGGTAGCTGAAGACCTGGCCTGCTGCATTCACATAAAATCAGCAGGGGAGTCTCGTTTGCAGGAACACAACGAATTAAACTGGATGAGGTCCAGGACTCAAGTTACACTAATTATGGGTTTAAAATTAATGTAACATTAAACACCTGCTTCCTTCCAGCCTGAGAAAGATGCCTTAGAAAGGTGTTATGTCTAATTTCTGCTTTTACAACCTTGAGAGGAAGGTGCTTTTACCACGTTAAATTAGGGCTTAGGTGCCCTCCCTCGGCTCTCACATGGAAATCGGAGCTTTTGAAAAAATGAGGGAGTGAAAACACAACAGCTGTAAGATGAAACCCATGGTGGAATAAAGGCAGCACCTTACTGAATTAATTTTACTTTTCCCTGTAATACATCCCTGATTGGATGAGTAGTTATCCACCTGCTTAACCCTTCCTTTTCCACTGCAATTTATTTTTAAAGAACCTCAAAACTTTTCCAGTCTGGATTATTTTTCTTTTTTTTGTGTGTTTAAAACAAAACTAGTTAAGACACACCAAAAGCTGTACAAGCTCAGAACTGACGAACCTCACCCAATGTATTCCCATCTCGCACACTCCAAGGGAGCCTCTCTCTCTCTCTTTCCTGGAGTACCTGTGTGGCACAGAGCCGTCCTCCTCCTCTAGGCACCCTTTGTCCAGGCATGGCTGTCACCAGTTAAGCAGCAGCCCTGTCTGTGCATGCACCTTGGGAGCACAAGCAAAGCCACCCATACAGCACCTGGAGAAAAATTCTTTAGGAGACCACATGCTCAAAAAGGGTTTCTGGGAACACCTCCAACCGCAGCTTGGTGACACAGTTCCCAGCCATTGTGTGGCAAAGTGCATGTTCCTTCCTCTCCTGCCTGGCCTGGCAGGCAGGTCGCTCTCCATCTATCTCAGGGTCTTTTTGGAAGGGCATGGAGGAGAGACATAACCATTCCTGCTCACTGATCTTTAAAAGTTCTTGTAACTTGCACACAGCCGTAACACTGGGGAAATCAACTCCCTTTGGGACTGGCTCACAGCTTGTAAATATTACTCACCCAGAACAGTTATCCTAGAACAGTGATTTTCAACATGTGCATGGACTGTCATTCTTATTTCTTGCAGCACCTTGTGCTTCCTGCATTTTCAATGCTGTATTTCCAATTCCCCATATGCTGTACTGCATGTGAAGGGAGACTCATTCCAGACATCCAACTCTTTGGGCAATTTGGAGCAGCCACAACTTTGTAAAGGAAAAGAATGATATGTAAGAAACAATTTACTTTTCTCTTTGCTGGCTCAGCGAGTTCCTTAGTAAGGTGGTAACAGGGATCAGCCACTTAGTATTGAGTTTGACCAACTTGGCCTGAAAACAGCACCACTGCTGATGTCTTAGAAGTCACTGGTTCTCCGTGGGGCAGTACAAAACACCTGACTGTCTTGCAAGCATTTTCTTATTTAAAAAAAACAATAATGAGATAAATCCTTCTCATTCTGTGAGTAGAGTTTTCCCAAACTGAATAAAATCAGGTCATTGCTTCCAGCTCTGCACTAACTATAAACACCCCTTGCTCCCCCACTGCTGCATTCTCAATACGTTGTGAGCCCAGAAATACGTCCTTGATACAAAAGTCGAGCAGTCCAATGGCCATGAGTCCTGGGGAAAGGGGAGTGGGGAATCACTCCCCTCCATCCGAGACTGGGATGTCGACAGCTCCAAACAGCTGTGGTAGAAAGGTGGGAGCAGGCCGGCAGGTTTGATCAGAGGAAGTGGTAAATTTCAGAGCCAAGAGAGAAAGAGCCCTAAGTGGTTTAACTCAGGCAAAGTAGTTAAAACACTTAATTTTTGTACTTGTTGATGCTATTTCAGTGCCTCCATCTGTAACATCTGGTTGCCTTAGATACACGAGGTAACTACGGCAACTAGTTATTACAGGGAGAGGGATAAGAAATAGATCAACATTGCTGAATTGGGCAGGCTCTAAAATAGCTTTTCTGTAAAGCAGAGGCAGGTGCAGAGGGTACAACAGCACCGTGGGGCAGTGAGTGGCAAAGGTGGCCACAGCAGGACAACACCCTGGCATTAGGCTGCTTAAGTATCTGGATGCATTACCTCTTTAGATCTGCTTGCAGCAGGGCTACTGACCAGAGTACCAAAATACTTGGGATGCTCAAACGGATTGCCCAGGATTTGCATTGGAGCTATTTTCACTGCAAGTCATCCCATCCCCACCATCCTACCCTCCCCAAACCTCTCCCCCTCAAAAACAAGGAAGGTATTGGGAAGTACTAGTTGTCCTCCACAGATTTCTAAGTGAAGGAGGGATACATGAAGTGAGAAGATTGTAGTGACAAGAATTACTGTGAGCCTGAATATCAACACTTTAAAGGCACAACTGACACCATGCCTTGGTGATGTAATGTACTGTAGTGCACAAAACAGATCAGAAAATGATGTACAGTTCTCATTAACTGATCATTTTAGTGCTTTTCAGAATAATTAGTTAATCTGTTGGAAGGTGATTAGCTTTCAAGCTGGGTTGTCTTCCCTGCAGAAAGTCATTAAAATGCACTGAAACACCCGAGTGACCTCCTTGCTCCAGACAGTAGGGAGGAGTGGGCGTTCCCAGATTTAAAACTGAACAATCCAAGACTGCCAGAAAGACATGTTTGTGCCCAAAATGTCTGTCTGGCTTTTTTTTTTTTTTTCCTTGGCTTGCAGGAAAAGCTATGTTAATAAATCCTTAATATAAAGGATTGCCTGAAAAGCTGGATCTGTGTGCTGTCTGAATATCCTTCACCAGGATTATTCCTGCACAAAAATTTTCCCTACACAGCTAGGACAAAGCTTCATTTCAAAACTACAGACATGTACAGAAAGAAGCCAGCACCACTGTTTCATCCGATGCATTTCATTAAAAATATCTCTAAGATCAGGCTGTTACAATAGCCAACCAGCCCCATTTCCACAAATGAAAAGCATCATTCACTAATCCTGGCAACACTGTATTCCAGACCACAAAGGGCGCTGCCTTATAATATTGTTTACATATGGAATCCAAGTGTCTAAACCAGAAAGTCCCCACCTTTTCACCTCATCAGCCTGTTCGAGGGAAGTCTGCACAGAATTTTGCTTCCCTTAGGATGTTTTCCTCATTTAACAGGCTAGTTGGTAACTAACATAAGTTTGTATTTTTCCCAGCAGATTGCCCTCTTGGAATTCTTTGCCATCTATCTTCAGAGATGAGAATTGGTTAGATGAACAGAAATGAGATTCAGTCTCAGTAACTGTAAAGTAATACACGTGGGAGGAGTAGCGAGAGCATTTTCAGGCACCTTAAGGGCTCTAAACTAACTACCTCAATTTCATAAAGCAACCCAGGTGGCAATGCATACCTCAGTAAAAGTCATCTGCTTAACATGCAATCAAAAATGTTGACAATATATGAGAAGGCTTAAAGAATGGGCTGCAAGTAAAAAAAAAAAAAGAAAGAAAATATTTTAAGACCGTTTCAAATGACTGAGCACTGGGCAGGCTGTGGTAAAATATTGTGTATTTACTGATTAAAAGATTTCAGGAAAAGTATCAAAAAGGTTCATAAATAATAGGAAGTGAGAAACCTTTCCAATTAAAGAGTGATCTGAAGGAGTGAGACTGTACTCCTTAGGAAGGAGAAAACTAGGAGGGGGCCCTGAGAGCAAGCACGGGGGATGAGAAATGATCTGGAGATATCAAGAGCTTCTCCTTTCCCTTCTCTGTAATAAAAAGAGGGGATATTCAGCAAATCAGAAGATGGGAAGTGCACAACATCAAGAAGGAAACTTACACAGTCCATACATTTTAAATCTCTAGAACTTGCTGTGAAAGCAGTCTAGCAGGTTAATGCCTGTACACCCCTTCCTATTTTGTACCTGCACTGCAGACACTTGAAGGACCATGTGCTGGCTCTCTGGTCATCCCCCCATCACTGTCTGAAACCTTAGCCTGAAAGAAACCTGAATAAAAGTGACCACGTAGCAAGATGTATGAGGTCTGGCAGCTGGCAGCTGGGGCACACACTTCACTCCACTTCGTTGTGAGACTGAAAGCCAGCAACAGAGAGGTAGTAACAAGTATGTGATGAAACAGAGCTGCAGCTGCTGGCTCAGCAAATATAGGTCAGAGCTACAAAACCTTAATCTACGGAGGAAGCGTGAATGTCAAAAATGTAATCAGATTCAGGCAGGATTACAAGTTATGTGGGTAACCAGAGCCCTAGGAGTTCACCTAAATTAACTGATAGAGAATTTATCTTTTTCCATGTAGATGCAAATGGGACTAAGCAGCAAGACCTTCTGAAAACAGTGACCTTGCCTGAAACTTTAGAAAAACTGCAAATTTTTTCCACCCAGCAGGCAACTTAGGTCCGAGGACCTTTCAACAGCAGTGTTGCAAGCTCACCTCTGCAGTCTGCTGTTCAGATACTGTTAGCTGGGGGGTGTTTGAAATGAGAGGGCAAGTAGAGGAATGGGGTAACAGCACCACAGCTTGGCATAGAGGAACAAGTCATTGTTTTGGGGGACACGATCCACCAGAACACCGGTGCATCACTGTATACTGAACAGGGGTGTGTATATGTTAAACAGTGAGCATCACTGTGTGCTAAATAGAAAACAGAGAAGCAATCTTAAGGTAGACAGTAATTTCTCAGAAGTCAAATTGCTTTTTACCTGTGAGGAAGTTCCCCTTAGGCAAGTCAAACCCATCTTTAGAGATTTATTCCCTGTAAAACTTAGAGGTGATTCCCTCACTGTCACCGAATTGCCATGTTAATGTTGCAGCCACTGAGGCAGCTGTGGGGGACTGGCAAGGGCAGGTTTCCTGCTGTGGTCAGGAGGAAAGGGCTGTTAGCAAAGCAGGTGCTTGGGGAAAGAGCAAAAATGTCAGGTGAGGAAACATTATGACTTCTACCGAGAAAGTATAATACAGGCTTCAATTTTGTGAGGCCTTTCCAAGAGCAGTTCTCTCCACATGTGCCATTATTTATGTGTGGGCCAGTCACACAAGCAGTGCTTCTAGGTGCTGGACACCTAATGATTCCAATGGAAATGTTGTATTTGGGCTGCTTGCAGAATCCAGGAGTCCTGTGTTGCACATAACATCTTTGTTACTTTGAGAGCCTCAGGAGGGGACAAGCTGCTCTCATCAGAAATCCCTTTTGGGAGGGAAAAAGACCCTTCCAGTCTTGCTCTTTGCTGACATGTGTCTTTCTCACTGTTAATCTGAAAAGTGAAATGTATTCTCTTCTCTGCAGCAGAACCACGATTACTTACTTTCTAGCCACTGGAGCCTACGGCAAAAACTTTTGTGAAAAGAAGCCAAGATTCTCACAGCTGACTTGAAAACTAGAATGGGGACAGGCAGAAGAAGACCCAAGTTCACTCAAAATTGAGTGAACAAGGTAGTATCCTACTGGGATGAGGGTTTAAGCCCTCTCAAGGAGCAGGGTGAAGTAAGGCTATACCCCCAAGGTTAAGCTCTCTTCTTTATAGAGCCATACACAGTGGTTTGAGCTCTACCCACCTTTGGTCATCCCCTGATATTTGGGACATTAAGCCCTGCTTTAGTTTACATGGGCAGAAGAGCAGCCTGGACTTTGTGTGGTGGGACCTCTTTTTTGTGGTGGGATCATAGAGACTGGTTTGAACACAAAGAAGCCAACCAGACTCCTCCATGGCTGCTAAATGGCTGAGGCTCACCAGCCTCCCAAGAGACATCAAATGCTTCACTTCAGGCAAGTTAGGTAGTGGGAAAAGATTTTCAGCAAGAAAATCTTTCTGGTGCCTTTGTCTTTAAATCTGTCTGCATATAACTTTGGGGAAAACAGAAAAAATTCCTTCAGAATTAATGCTTTTTCTTTAGAGTTGAGTACCATGTATTTTCTATATACCATTAATATTATTTATCAGCACTGCAGTACAACATTCACTCTTTTAACCAACCATGCAATGCCTCTGTTTTGTTAAAAGCAAACCCAAATTTCTTTGTATTATTTTCAATACAAAAGTTTTAATTTATTCGCAAATATTCTACTATTTTTTAACACTGTGTGTGATAGCTACTAGTGCAATGAAAGACTATCAGGCTATTACTAGGCTGCCAATATTTGCTTTAAAAATATAACTTTTTGTAGTAGCTGTGTTACATTTCTATGGGGTTTTTTTGCTCTGGGTTGGGGTTTTTTTGGGTTTTTTTGGCTGCAATATGTAGTCCATGTTCATAAATTCACAGTCTAATATTAATGCTTTCCTTTTTAGGATATATATATGGTCTTCACATGTAAGCTAGATTTTAGCCATACATCATGTTTTACAGAAATGGCAGTGAGATAAAAACTGCACAAATGTATTCCATCTTTAAAACCCAAAGTGTCATCATTCAGACTCAAAAGTGCAGAGGTTATAGTAGTTATAAAAGGAATAATTTTCTTTGTGTTGAGTTTATTAAGCAGAATGCAGTTCTTACTTTGGGAAAGTATGCCCAGGTTAGACTCAGCAAGAAAAAAACTTCCATATAGTAATTTTCAATAGAGTAAATGTAAAGGGATCTTTTTCTCTATTAAGAAAGGGATTTTTTTTTTTTTTTTCAGAATTTCTACTCTCAAAGGCAGCTCAGAAATGAGAAGACTTCTAGGAAAGGATTTCAAATGGAGGCAAACTCTTGTCCCGGTACAACAAGAGTCAGATAAGAAAGCTTTAGTTCTAGCACAAAACAGTCTTTGACTTCAAAGGTTTAATTTCTAGCTGGCACAGGGCCAGTAAAACCAATCATTTCCTCTTTAGATTTTGTTTTCTACTAATTGAATGTCTGTTCTTGTAAAGCACGTTAGTGAGTGGCACACAGCGCTGGCTGCAGCCCAGCTCGCTGAGCTCCTGAGTTTATCCATTTGGTAAAATACATAATTATGTGCATTGTGTTCATGGAGCCCAAGGTCCCACTGACTTTGTCAGCTGATAAGATCTCATTTTAAGACCATCCGCATCTGTTCATAAGTTATTATTCCTCCCATTCAGATTTCAGTTGCGTTATTTGTTGCGGCTGTTTATCCTTGTTGGCTAAGGATTTCAAAGCAGCTTCAGGGATTTAGATATATTTTCCATTTTGAATCCATATTTACATTTCCTTGAAGAACCCCGGTCACCCTATTTATAGACCTTTGTTAAGCTCCATGACAGCAATCTCGTGGGCTTTGGGCACAGTGTTTATACATTTCACTTAAGGATTGGTCAGTGGGTGAAACAGGATAAAATATGTATTTGAAGAGCACAGGAATAGTATATTTTCTGTCTATATAGTGGCCTGAAAATGAGAATACAGGCTTGAACCATGGTGGAGGTGATCTAATTTAGACAGTGGAAGAATTATTTAGCCATAGAGGAAGTGACACATAGGACTATGTTGACACAGGATGCTGCAGTGTTTCCATCTTCAAAAGCAGTGTGGCCAGCAGGTCAAGGGAGGTGATTCTGCCCCTCTACTCTGCTCTGGTGAGACCCCTCCTGGACTAAGGCATCCATCTCTGGGGTCCCCAGCAGGAGGGAAGGACAGAGTTGGAGCAAGTCCAGAGGAGGCCACCAAGATGACCAGAGGGCTGGAGCACCTTTCCTATGAGAACAGGCAGAAAGAGTTGGGGTTTTTCAGCCTGGAGAAGAGAAGGTGACACAGTTGTGGCCTTCCGGTACCCAAGGGAGCCTACAAGAAAGATGGAGAGGGACTTTTTACAAGAGCATGTAGTGACAGGACAAGGGAGAATGGATTCAAACAGAGAGTAGGTTGAGGTTAGATATTAGGAAAAAATTCTTCACTGGGAGGGTGGTGAGACACTGGAACAGGTTTCTTAGAAAAGTTGTGGATGCCACATCTCTGGAAGTGTTCCAGGCCAGGTTGGATGCACCTCTGAGCAACCTGGTCTAGTGGAAGGTGTCCCCGTCCATGGCATGGGGTTTGGAACTAGATGACCTTTAAGGTCCCTTCCAACCCAAGCTGCTCTCTGGTTCTATGACTTTAAAGGGTACGTTATACGGTATTTTATGCACAGCCGTGTCTCCTTTCAGGCTGGCTCTTCAGGACCCCTCTGGCCCCGTGGCTCTGTAGTTTCCCACAGCTCCCAGGCAAAGTGCTGCCCGGGGGTGAGGCGAGGTGAGGAGAGGGCTGCTGAGGGCACCGGGGACAGGGATGGCCTGCCAGGAGCTGAGGGCTGTCGGCCGGGGTCAGCTGGCTGCCCCTCGCTTCGCTGGCCGGACAGCAAACCAGCTCTCCTTCCTCGCTGCTGCGAGAAGCCGTGCCCGGGGGAAACAGCAGCCTTTGGAGAGAGGGGCTGGCTGCGAACCGCGCCTTCCCCTCGGCCCCGCTCCGGCCGCCGCCGCCTCCTGAGGGCACGGCTGCCCTGCGGCGCCACCGCGCGGCCCCGCGGGACACGGCGGGACCGGGCTGGCACAGCGCCCGGAGGGAGCGCCTGGGTGCGCCCGGCCCTGCCCACAGCGCGGGCCCACACAGACACACAGACA
>VYXC01006602.1:612031-646071 GCA_013397175.1 Platysteira castanea
ACACAGACACACAGACACACAGACACACAGACACACACACGCACAGACACACACACAGACACACAGACAGACAGACATACATAGACCCACACTGACAGACACAGACACACAGACAGACAGACATACATAGACCCACACTGACAGACACAGACACACAGACAGACAGACATACATAGACCCACACTGACAGACACAGACACACAGACAGACAGACATACATAGACCCACACTGACAGACACAGACACACAGACAGACAGACATACATAGACCCACACTGACAGACACAGACACACAGACAGACAGACATACATAGACCCACACTGACACAGACACACAGAGCTGCTAAAGGTGTCACATGCACCTCTCCGATAGCAAAAAGAGATCTGCTTATTTTCCCATGCAGCGCTGTCAGGTTAAAAGCATCTGCTCTGATCTTGCATGCAGTCCGAAGCCCCTAAGTTATCACACACATGATCCTGCCTCCGTTCAGGAGAGCCAGCATCCACAAAGGCATTCTTTGTGCACGCCAGCAGCATGGAACACACACCACACCAGGACTTCTAAGTTTCCATTTTGATCACACTGCTCAAACATGAGAATGAGTCACCCACCATGCTGAAAACCATGACCTTTGTATTTACACTGAAAAAGGAATGATAAGTTTTGGACAGGGAAAGAAAGCTAGAGGGAAGGAAGGAAAAAAAACCCCATAAAACACCCAAACCCAGGCATGTCTTTGCTCTTTGAAACACAGTCAGCTGCTGTTATTCACATGCAAGTTAAAGAAGTTGTGGCTGTAGTTGGGTTTGTTTAGTGTTATCGGCATGAACTCCAAGGGAATCATGTCAACAGCTCTGCAGTACCTGCAGCAGGCATATTCTGGTCACAATAAAGCAGGGCAAAGCTTTTTGTGTCCGTTCATCCAGCAAAAGAACCATGTGAGATATTTTATTTAGAAATAGAGTCCGTCTTTAATTTAGTGCAATCCTGCCCCTCAGCCATCCTCAGCAACATGTAGTTATCCTGTGAGGGAACAAAATGCTGGCATGGAAAAGTGGTTACTGTCAAAGTAACCAAAACATGAAGATCCAGAAGCAAACAAGTCTTATAAGACTTTTTAAAATTTTTAATGGGACAGAATTCTTGAGTGTGTTTTTCTATCTCCTCCTAAGGAAGAACAGAAAAATACAGAACTGATTTCTAGTACTTTTCATCAACAAACCACCAGCTGTAGCACTTCCTACAGAGCAGACAGAAGCGTAGTGCAATGGACCCGAATAGGACCTGGCAAAGAACATGACTTTGAAGAGAAGAGGCTCAAAGTGCATCAACATTTAAATATAGTAGGCCAGCCTGACTGAGAAAACCTAAGCACTGAAGTGGATTTATTTTTTATGCCTCCATCATACTTGGAGCATCCCTTCAGACAAAGGGGACAAAATCCTTGCAATGATTGTTTTGCGTAAGTGAAGACAATCAACTGGACAGGTTTCCAAAGTATCCCTGAAGTGGCCCATCCAGCAGACAGGTTGGATCCACGGGGTGAGGATGAAAAGAACGGGGGTTGTAGGAAACATTTATGAGCAGCCTGCTGAGACAATCATTAGAGTTACTTGCATCCATCTCATCCTCCAATACATTCAAAGAGTGTTCTCAGAAGAAAATTTGGCTGTGCACCAGCGGGCAGCTGCATTTTTAAGTGGAAGCCCCTGTTAAATAAAAATTTTCTGTGTTATAAAATGAGCTCTACCATCTGTTGTCTAGCTCATTTATGACCAGCTAATCTTGCAAAAAACCTAACAAGGAACTGAAATGATGCAAAAGGCAAATGTCCCTGGGGAAACTGTTTTCTATTTCCCACAGGGAGCAAGAACTTTTGTGCTTGAGTGGCGCCTACAACATTAAAAGGGAGATAAATTAATGTTAGAAATGAACAAAACCAGAAAGAATAAAGAAAGTAAGCTGCTTCCTAAGGCTATGTAATTGAGAACTGTAATGGCAGGCCTGCCTGCTAAAAAATACCTTCTAGAAACTCATTTAAGATGCTTCAAATAAATAAAATAGCCTTCCATTAAAATCCAGTGATGATCAATAGGAACAGCCTATTGATGTGGTGGTTTCTGCATTCGAAATGGTTTGTCCTCATGTGCTGCTTATGGCAAATTTCACTTAATTTTGTATTCACTGATTTTTTTTTGAGAGACACACACAGGCCTGATTTCATCTGATGGAAACCCTGGATGAGTTGCCAGCTGCTTCTTCCCCTGCAGGAGAGAGGAGACCGAGGTCTCACTGGATAACACCTGGTGCTAGACACCACGAATGACAAAGCCTCCAGGATGCTGCTGGCCACACTGCCATTTCCAGCAGCAGCAAGTTGCTGTCTTCTCCCCACATCTCTACAGGGCAGTGGGAAGATGGAGCACAGCTCTTTCAGCCTCGGCTCCTCACACCAGCTCCAGCCCTTGCCTCTCAACCTCCCCTTCTTCGAGGTGGGAAATTTGAAGGCCCATTCCCAGGCATGAAATAAAGTTTATTGATCTATAACCAGACAAAGGCACAACAGTGGGGAACTTGGTGAAATGCTAGGTTTTTTTCTATTCATTTTAGAAACCAGCTAAGAAAATAGCTCTGCTAGTAGAAGACAGAAAAGGTGGAAGAGGAGGAGAGATTATATTCTATGTAAAAGAGTGATTTGAGGACATGGGCAAGAGGACAGATCAGGTGGGTACCTTTGGGTCAAAATCAGAGGAGTCACCACCGAGGAAGTGCTTGTGCTAGGTGTCTACTATGGAGGACCTGATATGGAAACAGATAAAATCTTCTCCAAACAATTGAAGAGGTGGCAGTGGAAGCCTTGGCTGCACTGATAAGATTATCCTAGGGAGTGTGAAGAAGGTGTAGCAGAATAAAGCCCCAGACCTTCATAAAAGCAGAGTTCATCTTGCTCAGGGAGCTGTTAGGAGGTATCCCAAAGTCTGCCTTCAAAGCCAAAGGTGTTCAGGAGCATTGGGAGACTTTCAGACAGCATTCTCCTTGCACAAGAGCAGTCCATCCACCTAAGTAGGAAAAGGAGCAGGCACAGCTCCTTAAACAGTGGTTTAACAGTGAGATACTGAAAAAACTCAGATGCAAAAAAAGGAACATGAAAGTGATGGAAAAAGGAACAGGCTTCCAAAGCAGAATATAGAAATACCGCTCAGGCATGCAATGATGCAGAGGGAAAGGGTAAAGTCCAGCCATAGCCTGAGCTGGCAAAAGATGTCAAGAATAGCAAAATAGTACTAACATCATGTATTGTGTGTTAGCAAGCAGAAGGACAAGGAAAAGGTAGGTTCACTGTTGAGTGGGGTTGGCCAGTTAATTACAAATGACAGAGGGAGACCTGAAGATTTTCCTTTATGCCTTCTTGGGCTAGATCTTCATGAGGAAGGTCCTGCATCCAAGTCCCTATGGAATCAGTGATGAAGCAAATAACAAACTGCTGACAGTGGGAGAGGGCTGAGTTAGCTGAGGCATGTGTTGGTTTCTCCCAGTTGCCTTCTTCTTCTTCATGCCTGGAAATAGCTTCCAGGAGGGCCCACTCCATAATTTTTCAAGGTACTCAAGTGAGGTTGACTCATCTGTAATTTCCCAAATCTCTTTTTTCCCCCCTTTTTGTAGATGGGTGTAATATTTGCCCTTTTCCAGTCAGCTGGGACTTCCCCTGAACTCCATGACCTGTCAAAGATGCTGCAGTGTGCCTCTGCAATGATGCTGGCAAGCCCTCCCAGCAGCCTTGGATGCATTCTGCCAAGTCCCATTGACTTGTACACGTCCCACTTGTACAGGTGGTCCCAAACATTCCTGAGCTCCTTTGCTCTCCTTGGAAACCTTTCTAACAGTTTCCTGTGAAGCTGAAATCAGGACTAATTTCATGTATGACCATCTGCATATATTGTATAGAAATGTGAGACCGCCAGTAGAAACATGATGGAACAGACCTGTCAACTTTGATGCAAGTAGAAACTGGTGCAATGTTCAAGGATTGACCAAGCGGTCAGGCAGGCTAAGAAATGAACCAGAAGAGCTGTGGTAATCCTCAGCCAAAACAAAGAAACCATAAGCCAACAAGGCAGAAGAAGAAGAAATAAAAAAGCAGTGTTAAAACACATCCGACCGGACACTCTGGCATCCTCACCTACCGCAAGAGGGTTCCTTAATGTTATGCTGTCATTGCCTTGTTCAAAAGTCAGAGAAAATTGTAATAAAGCATTTTTTCCTTAAGTTCATGCTCATGAATGTTCACATTTTACAACACAACAGATGTTTAACAATGTGACAAGTCAGCTGGAGGGCCTGAAGGCAAGACTGGACCAACCCTTGCTGCAGAGACAACAAAATCATCTTGGAGGCCACAACCAACTTGGATACCTGGCAGAAGGAAAAAACAAGCAACCACACTATCAAAGTGAGAGCAGGGGGAAACAGCGGTATATGCTGGGGTCTGCCAAGGTGCTGCAGAAGTGAATTCTCCAGTCATGGTAGATTATTTTTAAGGGGGCATTGCTGCCGAATTGGCATGGAGGTATCTGATAAAACTATAGTTCTATTAAATACCTGATTAGCACAAAGACATCTTTCAGCAGATTTCTATTTTATGATAGACACAGGGAGGGGTGTAATTGCTTGGATACCATCAACATGATAAAAAAGGAGGAAACCTGAATGGACAAGTAGAAATGACATATTAGTGGTCCTACCCTCAGGTATGCTGTAAGCCTTGCAGGGTAACTTCCAGCCTCTGTGTCAACATGTAACAAAGTACACAGATTAACAGCAATTATTGTCTATATTGATCTTCAATGCCATATTGTGTTCCATGGGGATAAGAAGGGCTGCTCCAGTGCTCTATATGCAGAATTACTCTTGTCCTGCCAGGTCTGAGGTGGCTGACTTTCAAGAACACCTAGTATATTCACCAAGGATAATGCATGTGACTCCTCAGACTAGAAGACTTGTAAAAATGCATGCTGTGGAGAAGACTTCAGGAATGAGTTGGAATCAGTGCCTAGCTCTCAGCAGTAAAGCATTACCATACCAGGTCTATGAGGGCTCCTATCTGGCTCAGTGCAGGGGCAGAATATGCATGGCAGCACATGCTGTGGAAGGGAAGCACTTCTTGTTAAAACAATTCAACATACAAAAAGTGTTACAAAAGCCTAACTAGGAATGTAATTATAGTCACGGTTTTTTTTCTTTCTTTTTTCCTTTTTAAACAGGCACAGAAATATAACAATGTATTTCATTTTCCCTATTTATTCAAATAAAACCTTCACTTTTTCTCAAATAGATATTTCAGATTTTTATTATCATTAATTACGTGTATTACAATAGCAGCCAGAAGCCTCCAAATTAGTGCCCAGTGCACAGGTCCCTGTTGTACAAACAGATGCTAAAAACCACCCCCAGTTCCAAACTGATGAAAAATGAAATCATGAGGATAAATAAGTCCCTTTGGGATCCATGTCTAAGGAGTAAGTCAGAAACCTAAGGAACATGCAGCATGCTAATGGCTGTGATGTTTTTTCACTTTGGGATAGACTCTGGAGGAAGAAAAAGAACCGGATCTGTTGGTGCATCACATTTGCCATATGGGACTTACTATTTCATGCTTGCCGATGATCTTAGTTTCAATCCTTGCTCAGTAGGAACCTGAAATTCAATGAGTGAAAAATGTGTCCTCATTGAGGACACATGGTAAATTTGCAGTGTCTCCCTTCAAACCAGGATTTTGAACCTGCTCTCTGGTGGCAGATAAAAACCAAGGGAAGAAAGAAGCTGCAGAAGGAGAAGAAGATAGACCTGCAGACAGGTAATTTACCCAGAGATGGGGAACAAGAATTCAGTCCTGCCTGTCCTGTAAATGGGGCTGGTTGGATGCTTTCCAGCAGAACTGATGTCTTGGAGAATGCTTTCCAGAAAAACGCAAATGAAAAAATTAAGATGAGGTGGGAAAATACCTACACCACCTTGCCTGAAGGTGATGGTGGTTCTGCTCCCTTGTCCCTATTGTACCATTGCCCAGGGGATACAGAACAGCTCCAGAAGAGGCTAGAAAGAGGTTGTAAAAGATCCAGCAGGAAAGACAAAAGAATACCACAGATGGGAGAGCCTCAGTTACACACCTTCAGAGAGGCAGAGGTAGCTTGGGCCATCACTGAATGGGACAATCTACCTGCCTGGCTGAGTCTAGGCTAGGGTGATCTAGTTTACTGAAGGCCACATAGAGGTGAAAGTGAGACTTGGTTGAAAGTGAGGTTGTTCATTAGCCCTTTTTGCCAGTCACCCAAGAGAGAATCTTGCACATCTGTACTGAACTTTACATCCCAGATATATAAACAATGCAGACTTATTCTCCTGAGAGGTGAAGGTGGCTAAGCCCATCCTTTTGTTTTCTGCATGAGAAGCTCCGTGACACAGTGATCACCTTGTCAGCTTTATAGGTCCTCTTTCCCCACAGAGCAGTACTACTGCAAACAGAGCACCTATGCAGTGAACCCCTCAGCTTTAAAACCTTCCTGGGGAGAAGCCTCCCGACCAGAGACCTTTTCCATCAGGGAAGACAAAACTACACTAGGTAAGAGATCCCTCTGCTGTTTGGCAGGAAACAGACCATGTGCCCTCCCGAAGGCTCTGGCTGCAGATAAGATTCCTGCAGCACTCAAACCTGCAGGAGAATGTCAGAAAATTATCCCTTGTCAGGAAATCATTAAAAATGTTATCTTATTCTCTTGGGAGTTCCTTGACACTCTGTTCCCTTAATCTTTCTCTCCATAGTGGCTGCTGGAGAAGGCTATAGGATATTGGACATGAACCAAAGCCAGTTGAGTAGCCAAGATTCTCTTCTAAATACAACTACTATTATTTTTTAATGCCAAACCTTTGGTCCCATTGCTCATCAGCTCTCAGGGTGGCAGAGGCAACACTCTGATTTCAGCTCACACAGGCCAAGTTCTGGAAACAGCTTCATGCTACCTAAGTAAATCTCTGCATATTAATGAAAATAGCAGAGAGAATGACAAAATTGTTTGGGCAGATAAAAGAATGACTGTTTGACCCTGATCAAATTCTCCATCTTTGGGTAATCCCTCCCTCTCATGTAACTCAGGAAATATCCACAGCTGGTTGTCACAGACCCTTTCTCCACCTGCTAGCAGCTCTTTGTCTTAAACTATAGTGATGTTATTCCTGTAGCAGTATACCAGGCACACATCATTCTCATCTCCAGAGGCTTGAACTCCTCTGCAGAGGTGCAATAAGGCAGAGGTGAATCAGGGTCACTACAAATGCTCTTTGCTCAAGATTAATCCGATATGCTTTTAAGGCATATCAGCTGTATTTGCATGTTATCATCCGCTTGTGGCAGCATTACACACACCTATTTATACCCGCAAGTCAATAAGGGGCAGACCAGGACCTTGGCTCTGGTTTGAGACCGGAGTGTCTGCTTCCTTGGGGAAGGATGGGAAGGGATGATGCCACCTGCCACATCACCACAGGGAGGCAAAGGTTGGCAGCAGCACCATGGCTTCCTTCCACCTCCAAGACCCAGCAAAATGGGTACAGCTTAGTTGCAAAAAGGAAACCCCGAGGCAGAGCTCAGGGGCCCCCATCAGCCACGCTGTCCCCTCTCCAGGAGCACTCGGTACACCCGACCGGCAGTGCTCTCCTCCCCAGAGAGTCCCCAGGCCGACGGATCTGAGCTCCCTTTTGCCACTTGCCAGGGAGAGGAGCCAGGGAGCGGGGGGCAGGCAGGCAGGGAGCCCACCTCCCCGTGGGTGAGAGGAGAAAGCCCGGCTGCTGCTCCTGCAGCAGGCGCAGCGTGCCCGGCTCCACGCGTGCGCCCGTCCCCATCGGCCACCTCCACCCAGAGCACCCCCACCACCGACATCTGCACCTCCCATACGGTCCTTCCAGCCGTAAAATATCCCAGGAGACACCAGGATCAGCAACAGTCTCCCAGTCTGTCGTGACACCCGGGATTTTGGCAGCACGGCAGCAGCCCCACACCCCATCAGGGCGCCGGTGCCTGCCGGTGCCCTGGCCCGCAGTGAGGACACCATGTCCCCTCAGTTCAACACCTTCTCCGAGAAGTGTCCCAGCTTCCCCTCCTCCTGCACGGGCTGGGAAGGTTGTCCACCGCAGGGCGGGCCGCGCTCCTGGGCCAGGGCTGCACCCGGCCACCGCGGCCCCTCGCTGCCCGGGGCCGGGCGGGCGCCCTGCAGCTCCGCACACTTCTCCTTGTAGTGCTGGGCATTGCCGGCGAAAGTCTCGCAGCGGCTGAGGTTCTCCTCCTGCACGGGGCTGCCCACGTTCTCCTCGCTCGGCCCCGAGGCCGCTGCCCCCTCCTGAGAGTTTTGGCTAAGGTAGACCACAATGATGTCGCCCTTGAAATTCATTACTTGTCCACTTGAAATAAAGGTGGAGTTACTGTTTCCAGTCACATTTCCTAGGGAAGGAGGGGGGAGAAAAGAAGACACACATGATTAATATTTTCCCCTCACAAGGTGGACACTGAGTACAGTGAACTTAATCTGCTGCGCTGGCTTTATTCTTGTTCCATTATTTTTTTCCCCGTGACATGAGGATGCTCTTATAATCAATGCCTTCCACTGGACCTTTTCATTGTTTCCATTTTCATCTCCTCAGGACAAAGTCTGTCATAGACAAGGAGCCTGTCTGGAAGGGTTGGAAACATTTTCCCTCTGAGCTGTGATCTGGGAAGCCAGAGAGAGGGCGACGATCTCATGTTCCCTGTGCTGCCTGATGCACAAAGCTGTGTCCAATCTGCCTCTGCCTGTGGTTTGTGAGGAAATGCTAATTATTTCTGATTATGAGATTTATTTTTTCTTAGAGTCCCAGAAATCACACTGTTTACCAAAGAGGCAATAAAACCCCAATCAATCCTACCATTTGGGTTAGATAGCAGGCTTACTGAATAAATACTGAAAGACTTAACATCAGCTCACACAGTCACATAGTGTTCAAATGACACAGCGCTTACACAATTATTTTATATAGTCCGGATCCCCCACGTAGGTACACTCTGGCACTCACCTAGCCCCCTCACGGATTTAGCTAGATACAGAGTGACGCCAGGGAAGAGACACAGTCTATATTATAGCAACTTAACAGAGTTACGGTTTCAGTCAGTCTGCCTGAGGTTAGCGATTTTTCAGTATAAATTCAATATTTCTGCTATTCAAGGACTGGCTGCTGACCTAAGTGACAGCAGGACCAAGCTCTGGGAATTAATAAACTTTCCTCAGAGCAGAAAGAAAATAACTGAGAACTTCCAACATCAAACTAACAAGCTTGTTAAAGTTTGAAAATGAAACAAACCGAAGAAACCAAGTAAACAAAATTTTCCTGGCCTGTGAACACACTTACTAAGAAATGTTTTTCCTGCTGTGCTTCACTTCATCATTACTTGCAGACTGATCCGACACCTTTTAGACATTTTGTACCTTTCTTGATTACACTCCTCAACACTTGAGACATTCCCATTCTCCTTGCAGATATCATGGCCCAGCCCCAGAGAAATGCTGTTTTTCCAGTGGCCACGGGTGATGTTTGCACACCAGCACTGGGCACTGGTCTCCAGCTGTGTGGAGGAGTCAGGATCTGTGCCTGCTCAGAGCTGAGTCTGGGCAGCACTTGAGTGTCTAATAGGCCCCCTTTAAGGAATCTTATTTATTTCACCTAAACCACTGCACTGGCAGCTCTTTGTTTTCTTTCCAAGTGCTGTTGATTAACACGAGGTGTCCATAAGCGTTTTCTCTGTGGGAGTTTTTCCCTGCTGGTTCTTTCCCCTGTGTTCGATTCAGTTTGGCTGTTTGCCATGAACAAAACTCCTGGGCATAGTGGCACTACAAAAATATCTGTTTGTCTTTAAACAGATTGCCTGTCACTTGCAAAAGGTGCTGTGAAGAAGGTTAGCAGTGCTTAGCATGAGATCAAAAATTTAGAAATATATGTGACAGTGGGGAGGGGGAAAAAAGGCAGATTAACACATTTATAATGTTTAGCTGACTGTGGCTGGCAAACATTCTGTGCTTTCTGAAGATACCATGCTGAAACAAAAGGATATTTGAGGCCCAAAAGCACAGAAAATGGACACAAGAGCTTCCTAGACTATGCCAAGAAAAGTGCTTCCAACCTGAAAAGTATAAGGGACACATTCAGAGTGAAGGCATTGTTCTCTGCAGTGTTTCAGCCTTTTGATCTCTTCAGACTATCTGATATTAATTATAAAGGCAGATTAATTTTTGTGGTAATTCTTCACTAAGAACTGGAACAATGCAGGCAAATAATTTTCTCTGAGACATTTAATGGCCTCTAGGTGGTGAGAATTGTTTGTTACTGCCAAACCAAGCTGGTTTGGGATCTGGAAGTGAAAGGCTTTGCAAAACCAGTCCCAGTTATGAGTCAGCTAAGTCTGCCTGCACTCACGTATTATCCCGTAGCCCTGCACATGCCTTGAGGTGGGCCTGAACTGACCCTTCCTGTTCTGACTGCCTCCAGGCTTGTGGGGTTTGAAAAAGTGCTTGAAAACTTACCTCCATCTCCAGCGGTGACCCCTGGAAGGGGCACCTGTCCAGAGTTTCACTTTGGTCTTCTAGGATTGTCTCACAGGAGGGACAGAGTTTACCAGTTCTGTTGTCATTTTGAGTGTTAATGAACTAAGACCAAAACCTCATGGAATTTCCCATGGTCTTTTTCTTCCCATTTTCATTGACCCTCTTTTGCACCATTCTGATTTAGGATAACTGTGTGCAAAGCCTGGTGGCTTCAGTTGCGTTGAGAAGCTTTACAGAAAATTATTTTACATGCACATTTATTCCATCTGGGCATTTCACAAGGCCCAGCAAAATGACAGATGCTGATGCACCCACATGTGCAGCCTCGGTGTGGCTGGGGTGCTTCAGTGAGGAACCTCTGGCTAAGCCCTGTCCCTGTCCTCTTGCAACCAGGTGCTGCCAGGGGGGCCATGGCCATTCTGTGGGCAGAAAAATTACTCTGCCAGCAAGCCAAGTTACCCACAGATCAACTCTGACCACGCTCTGATACTGCTCACAGCTCTGTCAGTATCTTCCCGCAGTCATGCATAAAAACTGGCCAATTAGGAACACGGTATCTGTGCTCAGGTTTCACCAGATGGCACTACAGCATGTACATATCCAAAGGCACAGACACAATTAAAATCTCATATAAAGAATTGTGCTGCAGATCTAAGATGGCACTTGCTAGCACAGCGCTTATATCCAAGCTCTCCCGTTTGCTCTATTGCTCCTTAATATTTTCTCTTTCTCTCTGTGTCAAATTTAGAAAGAAAAGAAGTACCAAATATAACTTGACTTTTAGTTGTATCTCAAGACTCACCTTCCAGCAATAACAAAAAAGATAATCTGTGTTCTCTTTACTCCTGCTGCATTTTGTATAGACCAGACTGTGAAACTGCATCAGGACTTCAGGAAACTGAAGCAGCAGAAAGTTTCTACTCTTCAGAAGATGAGTGCTGCACACTTTCAGATTCCCATATGGAATGCATGTTGAGAGAGGAAGGGCCTTCAAGTGTGTTGTTTTGAGGCTTTGGCAGACTGACAAGAATGTCTCCATAAGAAATTTTAAGGCACGACATGGTTTTAAAGAAGGGCAACAGCTTACAACTGCTGTGGGTATTACAGTAATACTTGGATGTCCCACTCAACACTAAGGTCTCATTATGCTTGGCAGGGCACTGATATAAATAAAAATAGAGCATCCAACTTTACGAGATTATAATCTAAAATGACTAATAACATATGACAGGCAGATTGCAGACTTTTATATTGAAGAAAAGTCTGGGGAAGGAAGGTTTCATCCAGAGAAGGAGCATAACTTCCCTTCTGCTGGTTTTGCTTCAGTGATTTTTTTCCCCGTTTTCATTTGAAAATTTAGATATATTTACTCAATTAATAAATTGGTAGACAATAAGTAAACTGGCATCAGTGTTTTGAAGTTGTTTAGGGGACGAAAAATATGTGTATGAAGAAACAGTGTCTATACAAAACTATTTTATATGAACACTTACAGCAAATAAAGCAAAGAGAAAGAGCTATAAGCAGAAAACTGTAGACAATCTCTTAGACCCAGTCATGGCCAGCAGCTTACAGCTCCAGCTGGAGTTTCACTGACCACTGTATAAATGTAACTGGACTTAAACCCAATGGCAAAAAATGTGTGTGCACACTGGTGAATGGAAAGTATCTGCCTGAGCATTATGCATCCTTCCTTAGCTCAGCCTCTAGGTCCCTATATTGTCTTCTTTCTCTCTTTTCTCCAATACACACACCTGCTAACAGAACTGCCTGGCCTCTGCAGTGACAGCCAGAAGGTGGGTTCCGCATTGCTGGTTACATCAGGGTGGGACAATCCTCCCTTGCTAGGCTCATTCTTCTTGCAGAATTCAATACAAAACAAATGGCCTTAAAATTTCAGATTTTTTTCAGACTAGCTTCAGGGCAATTAAGTGAAATAGCATCATTTTCTTCTCCTCCTAAAACAGATCCTCTGAATACTACTGAGCCAACAGAGAATAATCCTACACAACTGAGTATGGGTGAAGCCTAATGGGCTTACCAGATGCTGGAGGGAGGTCTGAAGTGCTGCTGTTTGTCCCTGAAGTGCTCCTGTGTGTCCCTGAAGTGCTTCTGTTTGTGTTCTGGTACTTCATGTTGGTACTATCTGAAGATGCATCTTCCGTACCAAGATCGTTTGCTAGAGTGCTCTGACCAGCAGAGAGAAAATTCAAACCACAGGTGCACTGTGCACAGGAACCAGTTTCTGGGGAGGTGGAGGTGCTGTCAGCTGCAGCACAACAGGGTTTGTTACACTTTTGGGGAGATTCTCTGTACAAAATGCCACACCTCACACAGATCTTCTCTGAGTCACAGTTTGTTGCAAAATGATCTGTGTCTTTGCTGCCTGTTTCCTTCAGGCAACTGTGGGCATGTTGGCAAGATTTCTGAAGAAGTTGGTCCGTGACAATGTGTGCCCCATCTGTGCTGGAGGGAGGGTGAATGCCTTGAGAAACTGAAATGTCCTCTGTGCTCCCAATACCTGAAAAGTACTGGTTCAAGCTGTCATTCTCCCCTGCCTCCATTGGTTCTGAAAATGATGACACAGTTTTACTGGCAGTCCGACTTAGTAAAGACACATAATCAGTGTTATTGAGATCCTTATCCATGTATTCATCTTCCGTGGGAACCAGCGGGAATTGGTAATCATCAGTCTCGGTTACCACAGAAAAATCTCCGGCCTCACAAGGCTCTGTGCTGGGGCTCTCCTTCCTGCAAAGAGTGGGACCAGAGGTGCAGCACGAGTTCCCAGGGACAGGAGAGCCAGAGGGGCCCAGGAGACACATGTCTTCAGAGGTCTGGAGGACAGCAGCATTCGTGATGTTCACAGTAACAAATGCATCTCTGGGGGGTTCCTGAAAGAAATTTAAAGTAAAAATGCCTTTAATAAAGAGATCAGCATTAAGTTATTTTTTAGACAAAGAAGGAAAAGGCAGATCATGGTCCTTCCTCTGTGTGGAGCTGCTGAGGTGGAGCAGTGCTGCTATATTTGAGTCTTGAAGTGTAATTCTATTCTTCTGTGAAACTGGCTGGTGATGCTAGGCTCAGCAGGTGTTCAGAACAAAATCTGGTGGCCTGGGGGGCAATAACATTTAATCTTGTGAGACAACTACTCCTAGTTTTTTTGAGGGCACTTAAGAAGAGTTAATAAATCCAGAAGAGTTGCTGGATTCTGCTGTTCCTTATGAACAATTACTAAGACCCACCTAACTGCTTATAAGGTTTTGGAAACCCTCCCATGTCATCAGAGGGCTGTTGATCTGTGAAGGCCTTACTGGGGGCTGAATTTTTAGTATCAGCAATGACTGAAGAAAGAACCTGGGTTGAGTCAGAAGTTCTGAGACAAGCTAGGGAAAAGCACAAGCAAGGTTGTATTTACCTGAAAGGTTTGGACAACAAATGCAAAGACCCATGACACAATGTTGTCACAGTACTTGAGAAAGTAAAGCTACATTTTTGGTAGCAGCTCCTAAAGAAGGGTTGGGAAGTACTTCAGGGGTTTTCTTCAGTTTGTACAAGTTGTGCTTCAAAGATGGGTATTTGGGAACAGATACATTTAATTTCTAGTGTCTGTTCAGATCTTCCAGGGTAGAAAAGAGAGTGTAAGTGCTGCCAGCCACTAATTGCTGTTGATTCACTCCTCTGTCCCAGAGAATCTGAGCGGCTGCCAAGACAGGAGGTTGCATGAAGACTTATGAGACAAAAGAGGAACTGCCTGCTCAGAAAGGTGGGATTTTTGGGTATGCTTGGTTTTTCTTTTAAGCAGTGAAATTTGAATCTTTCAACAGCTAAGCTTGTCACAGCTCCTAGAAGGGGTGGGACACCGGGGACACCTCAGTCCACATCCATGGTGTTAAGCAGGCTGTGCACAAGAACTTGAACCAGTGCCACCAGCTGAGGGTTTCAAGCATGGGGCTGGTGTTCTTCCAGAGCAAAAGCTCTTACTTATTTCACATCAGAATGCACAAGCAGGATTTCCTCCTCCCTAGAATTAAGGAGTCAAACAGCCAGTGTCTTTAGTTGAGGCTCTGTGTTTAATGCCTTGCATGCCTGGCATTTTTGGCATGGACCCAAATCCAGGTTTCTCTCCTGTAAGCACTCTGGTATGCACTCAGGGGCAAACTTAGCTGAAGCTTTTCCTGCATTTAGAATTTAGAAAGGCTCTCTCCTAGGCAGTCTCATGTATTCAGCAACCAGTGGGTTCACGTTTAACTTTCTTGTCATAAATATTAAATAATCACGAGACCTTTATCTCTGTTAAAACTGGCTGAAGCCAGGGAGCAGGTTCAGAAGCTATTTGTGGATGGTGATTTCACATGCCTCACATCTACAGAAAACCAGACTGAAAAAGCCAAAGCTGCGAGCAATTTTTGAGGAACTCAAAATTTGTTTTTTAGCCAAAGATTACCATGGAGTCTGCTTCAGAAGGGGTGTCAGGAATGTCATGAGGAAAACACAAAAGAGAAAATGCTACCATTTTTGACTTTACCTTTGTTCCTTTTATTTGGCTGCACACTTCATTAGCCCAGTTCTGTAGATCTGCTGTAGGGAAAACAAAAGAGTAGCTGTAACATATAGCAGGCACTTAAGTTAACCACAGACCTAAACACCCACAGTCATTCACAACCCGCAATATCATATTAAATAAAACCAGCAAGCCTGTTTTTACTGCCTGTTCATGTGTCCCAGCATTGGTCTAGCTGAAGATTCATTGTAACTGGAACAGGGATATATTTCTGTGGAACAAATGTTTCCAAGCTCCTAAAATAGACCACAGTTAAACTGTGTTCCACATCAAATGGGGTTTCTTTCCTGGTCATATGTCACACCAAGCTATGACTGGCCCAACAACGACCCGCTCACAGCAGAAATGGTCTATTTCAAGAGAAGTCACATGGATGGCCCAAAGGCCCTTCCCAGACAGGAGTGAGAAGCCTGGAGAGAAGGGGTGAGCCACTGAAACCACAGGATGGCAGGCTCAAATACAGCATATTCTACTTAATCAGGATATGCTTAATGGGGAAATTTATTCCAATTTCATTGGAGTATCTCCCAAGGAAAGCCTTTAAGTCCAACATGCTTTAGGGCAACAACTAACACAGTGAACAATTCTTGGTTTGTGTTTATACATTCAGGAGACTTTGCAGGGCTCAAGTCCCACATACATTTGAAGTTTACGATGGTTTTGCATGGCTGAAGATAGATCAGCTGTGTAGCCACTGCCAGTTCCCAGCAATGACTCTGTTGCTCTGATGTTGAGTCTGCACATTTACCACACCAAGCAGGAAGGGCTTCTTCCTGAGCCTGCAGTTCTCCCAGGCTCGGGTGAGCAGGATTCCCCATGCAAAGGCAGTGAGGGACTGTCACTGCAGAGCAGCAGGGCAATAGAAACGCCAAAGAAACTGCATTCCCCCCTAACCTGCTCTGCATCCCAAGTATTTGGTTTGCGAGCAGAGTCACCATTTCCTCCAGCCCATCCCAGAAATTCGAGATTTAGCACAACCCATGTTTAGTGTGGCAGAGGCAGCCCATTTCTAAAACACAGGCTGAAATACACTTTACAAGAAATGAATTCTGTCTTCCTTTCCACTGCTCCTAACACTTGTCATAAATTGCTAGCACTTGGGAAAGGAAATGATGAAAAAAGCTTTCCATGTTTAGGGGGAAAAAATTTAAAATGAACAGAACAATAGAGGTATCTCCTTCACTAAAGAGACCCAGGGCTTAACAGAGAGTGGAGGAATGTGAAGGTATTTCCATTCCATTAATAATAAACTCAGATCCCACTGTTATCTAGTATGCCTTTGGACAGGATTTTTCTATTTTTCTACTTTAACTATTAATTCTATTTCCTTCTAGTATTTCTTCCATACCCTGTCAGAACTTCAGATTTCAGCTAAAAACATTGTCTCCGTCATATTCTTAAATACACATCAGGCCTTTGTCTTGAAACCCACATTTTAACCTGTCCAAATGCAGGTTTTGGGGTAGGAGGGAAAGCAAGGTGAAGAAGACAGGACTTCTATCTGTCCCTGCTTCCCTTCAGCCAAAGGGTCAGCTGTGCCAGGTGCTGCAGAGCAGCCAGTCTGCTATGAAAGCCCCCAGCACCAGCCCTCCTCCTTCCAACCATGGTCACGTCTGCCCTGAGGATGGTCACTCCATGGGCTAAGCATAATACACTGTAAATCACTGCCTGCCTAGAGGAAAGGAATTTGTAGCCTGGCTTTGTGCTAGGTAAAGCATGTCCCTATGGACAGACATAGAGACAGCATAGAACTTCCAGCGCAATTCCTGAGCTTCTTAATCTGTTGTTTACCCATGAAATCAGAGTGCACAGAGAGCCACAGCTGTCACACTCATAAATACCATTAGCTATGATGTACCTGTCAGCTTTTTCCCCTTCTTCTTGTAGTATACGATGAAGACGACAATGCCAATTAGTGTCACAAAAAACAAGATGACAATCAACACGTATAAGATCCTGTTTGTTCCTGCAGGATGTGAAAAAGATAGTGCCATCAACACGCAGCCTGCACTCAGCTGTATGACAATCCTTGCTCATTTTACCTGCTTTTCCACAGAAGAGGGTTGTTTTTCCTTCCCATTTGATCTTTAGTTTCTATAATAAGAACAACAGCTCTAGCACTCATATAGTTCTGTGACAAGCAGCCTCACTGATGGTACCTGGTACCACAACATCTCCATAAAAAACAGAATCTTGGTGTTACAGAGCAATGTTGTCCGATTAGGCTCCTCTCAACATTCCCTTTCAAGCTGCCAGCAGGCCACAGGGCTAAGCTTGATCTCACTCAGGGGACAGAGGACATACATCTCATGGAGACTATAGATATAGGTGGAAAAAATTGTCCTTTATCTTAGGTTATGATGGATCACTGCATGCCAGGCAAACAGCCTCCTCAGTACCATATCCACACTGGAGAAGGAAATTGACAGTGGGCAAGAAGGGATATCTGAGAGGGATCAGGCTGAGACTGTATCCGCTGCTATAACATAAGCAAGCAGAGGAGCTGCTAGTCTTTATACATGTAATGTGTGTGTGGGAAGCACATAACAATGAACAAGCTGTAAATCTGATGGATATAACATGGCTATAACAGCAATGCTGCCACGGTGTTTTAGTGGGAGGTGTAAAACTCAGCTTAGTAATGGACATAGGCCCTAGAGTCACCAGGCCTGAAGCAATTTTTAAAGGTGGGATTTTCCAAGGGCACTGTCTTGGTCTACAGCTGCTCTCCCTAGAGTCACCCACGATGAGAATGGATTTAAGCCAGCCCAAAGCTCTAGTAATTACATCCCTCCTCCTCCCTGCTACTTTCCAACAGACAATCCGTACAAGGACACAAACCATCTTCTGATGGCTCAGGCATCTTCCGTTCCTTACAAACTGCATCAGACTTGTCAGTCCCAGGCGTGCTTTCCTCCATTCCTAGAGCTGTACAGCTAAAAAAGAAAGACAAAGAGGGTAGGTTCTCTCAAGGAAGCTTGTTGTGCCTCCTACACTTGCGCAGAGCAGTACTTTCTGTTGTAAAATATGACATTTCTCCACCCCTAAGAACCTCAGATACTTTCTTTATTTTCGGCTCAGCAGTTCTGTTGTCCCTGCTCTGTCCTGTTCTCCTCTAAGGAGAATTCAAGCTTCAGCCTGAGAATGCTTTCATCACTGCACAGCCAGTGTTGATGCTCTGTGTGCTCTACAGGCAGCCTGGAACACCTCACTGAGAAATGCTTTTGCCCAAGCTTCTCCCTGTCTTGTGGCTGGGCTGGCGTGGTCCTTTCCAAACACCCAGGGACTTACTTGGTCCAGGATTTACACTCATCGGTGGATGAAGAGACCTCTGAGAAGTAGCCTCTGGGACACGGTACGCACATTGTGTCCTTGTCTTGTTGCACTGTGTGTAGCAAAGGAAGAAAAATGTCATAGATGAGTTTCTGTGGGTTCCTTCCAAGTGAGAGGAAGGTGACTATGCTCCCCATCCTCCTGCTCCACTCTTCCCCTTCAATCCCCCAAAAAGCTTTTCCTAAGAGTGGGGTCTTAGGTTACATTAGGGCAGCAATCACAGTCCCATGTAAGCCCTGGAAAGTCTCACCTGAGCACTTCTCTAAATGATCAAAATGAGAAATGACCAGGAGCCATTTGCAGTTATTGCAAAATAACACACAGCTCTTATATCCTTCCCCTCCTATTAATTCCCTCACAACGACACTGTGCCACAGACAGTGATGCTGACTGGTATTGTCACTTCCATGAAGCCACAGTATAAACAAAATGCTGTATCAGGCTTTGCCAGGCTGGAGATAAAACAGCAACTGTCCTCCAGGCCCATGCAGCATTTCTTCCTCCATTACTTGCTGCTTTTTTGGGGTTCCTTATGCCTGGTGCCACTGTTCCCAGTGTTCACTACAACTCTGAACTTGATTGTCTATTTTCCACCCACAAAACCCCTGCATGTTGTTTTAATTAGACTTAAGAGGAAATTAAATGTCTCTAATAAACCTTTGCATTACTAGCTATCCAAAACAGAATACTTGCTAAACCAGAATACGTGAGCTACCTGGAAAGTGTTAATCACTTTTAACTTGCTTATAACATTAAAAAATGCCAAAGCAAAGTCATTGCACAAAACCAGATTGCAAATCTGACCTCAGGAACAACCCCGAAAAGAGTGCTTCTCTGAATATGGGAGTGACACATGACCTAGTGACTCACAGTCAGACACCTCAGCAAACACTAGAAATGTACTGGACACCTTGCAACTACTGCCATGTTCACGTGATATCTTGCAGAAGTCACTTGATCCAAGATACTATCTAAACTACAGAGGCAGAAGCCTTCAAAATGTGAATAGTCCAGGAGGGTTATATGCAGTAGTAATGACACCTCAGACATGCATCTTCTGTTAACAGTCCTCTGCGACTCTGAAGTACCCTCCCTACTGTCACACGATGCTGGCCTCATCCAGTAGGCCTGAGCTGGACATTTCACTTTGTACATCCCCTTTCTGTATCTTACCAGGAGGCTTGACTCCGAGTCCAGGAGCACACATGGTATTCCGCTGACAGCAGTCGCAGTCCTCGTTCCAGTGGTAGCCCATCGTACAAGCACACTGCCGCTGGAACGTGCTGTTCCCTGGGTTCACTTCTCTCAAGGCTTTCCCTACAAGAGAAAGCAGATGAGGGTAAAAATCTCTCTGATAACAAGCCTCAAGTTTCTAAACCTCCTGCTCTACCTACTTGCTTTGCTTGAATGGCAGATGCAAAACCATTCATGTTAGAGGAAATGGTGTCTTTCAGGCAGCACGGGAGACCCCTGCCCAGCATGGGCTCCTCACCAATTGCACTCCTGAGCAACACATTTCCTTCTGGCTTGTGTAGAAAATAAACACAGCATTTGCAAGGGTGAGACAAACACATTAAGGGAAGTGAATGCAAAGTATCCTGGGCAACAGGACAACTTATAAACTCGGCTCACAAGGGTGAATGGCCCCAGTGAATACAATCATTATCAGCAGCAGAGAGACTGCAGTCATGGTGCTCTGCACAGCACAGGATCTCTGCTGTCTGGGGACCTCCCTCTCTGCCAAGTTCTTCTGCAAGCTCAGCCTTCAGTGTTAGGCACCTGAACAAAGCAACTTCCCTAGATCCACTTTCCCATCTTCATGCTTCACTAATTTGGATTAAAAGGTTCTGCAGTATGAACAGCTCACCTTGATCACATATTTTATGTAGTAAGCATTTATCTTCTTCATTCCAGACATCCATATACTCGTTTGGGCCACATGGCTGGCACACGCTATCGGAAGTAGCAGTGCATCTAGCAGACAAATACTTCCCTGTGATTGAGAAAAGGACAAGTAGGTCATCTGGAAGCTGCAGAGCAGCTATCTAAAGGAGGACAAAAATAACAGGTTGGGAGCTAACACTACGGTGGACAATCATTTCTTCCTGCACCTTTTCAGTTTGTCAATCTGGTCCCCATTTAGTGTGGCACTGAAACATCTCTGAAGTGGATGGCCTGGGGACCACAAGAATCGTGCTGCTTTCCATCTCCCACAGTGATTAAGTGCTATTGTAACAAAACAGCTGCTGTGGCCCTTGCTGAGGCCAGCAGGACCACTCCAGCTCTAGAAGGCACTCGTAAGCCTGAGATCATGTACCTGCAGGGCACGTGCCAATCCATCAGCAGTCACGAGAGCCGGCTGCCTCACCAGCGACCTGCAGAGCAGCTCCTCATGAGCTTCTCAGCCTCACAGCCCAGTCAGTGCTCACATACCTGGCTCACACTTCCTGCAGCACCGTCCAGAGTACTCATAGTGTTGTTCGCTTTCACACGGTGGAGTGATTTGTAGTGACAACTGGAGCAGGGAAGGAAAAAGAGGACATGAGAACCAATACACCTGGAGAGCTTCAGACCTACCCAGTCACAGTGCTGGCAGAGAGAAGGAAGACCTTCCTTCTGTATAGCATTGTGGATAGCCAAGCAATAAAAGTTACCCAACATTTGTGAATTCAAAGGTGCTTTGTAGACATGCTAAGGGTAGGTACTTGACACTGTACACATGGAGACTTTTAATAGAGCCAGGTGACAAATAAATAATCCATCTTGCAATTTGTCATGAACTTTTGGCCTGCTACATAACCTTTTCTCACAGTACTCTATTATTTAAAATCTACGACTTTAAAACAATTGTAAAGAAAATAAAAGGCACAGAGATACCTCTGTAGTCTCTTCCACAGAAATTACCTCAGATCAAGACCTAGGAAACTGCCAGTTTTAATGTAGAGCATTAAGCAAACAAGCAAGGTGAATGATTTATATTCCTGAAAAAGAAGAAGTTCCCAGCTTCCTACTGGGATACAAAATGTTCCCGGATAGTCCCATAAAATACTGGACTTAAATTTTGCAGCTTTTTATGGCTCCCACTGTGTCCTGCAGAGGTGGTCCCACAGAACTGAGGCAGCCATCCAGAAAGGTGATGCAATTACGCCAACAACTTCTTGTGTCGCAAAAAACCCAAAACAAAACCAACACAAACCATGCCTCCCCGCCCCCACCACTACCTGAAACGGGTACATGACAGGGCATCTGCAAAGTGGGCAGCAGAGTTGCCTCTGGCCCTCACGAGCCTTTGCATCCCATCCCAGCTCTCAGCTGTCTGTACACACTGTGGGCCCACCCACAGCCCGGGCTTCGGGGCATGGCTCGTGCTGGGGATCCTGGCCAGCCAAACATTGTGCCCAGCCTTTCCCTGACCCCGCTCTGGCAGCTCAGAGTCTTCAAGGCAAACTCAACACCTCACAACCAGTTGTTGATCTTGCAGTTAGATAAGGTGATCCAAAATCGAGCCCATAGCAAGGAATCCTTCACTCTTGGATACAGCTCTTAAAACCTCATTTACTTGGACAAAACTGCAATAAAGCTTCTGCTGCTGGTTAGAGGGAGCTTTTGCCATCTAATAGCACAAGACAACCCTGTGCCTGCTGGTACTGGTTCCCATTCCTCTACTTAGCACTCTCCCTTTGCACACTCCTTTACACCTTCTCTTTCCTCCTTTTCTAGTTTAAGCAATAGCAACCTCTTTAAAAAGAAAATAGTTTTCCCTAAGCACCTTGCCCTCTTCTAATGCTGGGAAGGGTCTTTTAAATTAAAAACAACCAAAAAAGATTGAATTTTTCGTTTTTAAGACCACCTTTTGGCTTGGAGTTTGAGCCATGGGTTGGTGCATGACTTGTGTTTATCAGAACTGTGCTAGCTGTGTCTGGAACAGAAAAAGTAGCAAAAGTCAGAGGTCTTGAGTTTTCATATTTTCACAGGGTATAAACAACTTACAGCCTTTTTTTTATCATTACAACAATCCCAGGTCAAATTAAGAGTCTAGTCTTCTGTTGTCTCATTGTTTCCTTGTCCCTTTCTTTGCATTCATCAGCAGAACCTTTCCCGCGATTAGATAATGCATTTTTGGAACAAACACTGCATTCCCTGTTTACACAGCAGCTCCAAGGAGGGGCACAGGATAAAAACCAGCGCTGGTGAGGGAAGAGGCAATCTAGGAAAAGGAGAGCTGGGCCAGCCCAGCAGCTGAACAGCGACACAGCTCAGTGACCCCTATACTCAAAAGAGCTCATCTTCCGTAGTGCACTTCAGGCTAAAACCCTGAGACGGCCAGCAAAGGGTTGAGGTGATGATGTGGAACCAAGCACAAAGAGTGTCTTGAGCAATTGATTCTCTACCCAGCCATCCGAAAAGGTAACGAACGTGGTGAGGCCAACAGCAGGTCCAGTCACTTGCTTTTTGTTACAGAATGTCCTCTTCTTCCTCGTTTGCCCCTGTTTAATAGTTCCTCTTCAGACAAAAAGACTAAAAAAATTACTGAAGTGTCAAGCAAGGGCAAAGTCATCCTTTTTACGGAAGGATATGCAAATCTGCTAAAGAGCATTCAGCTAAAGGGTCTGGAGTAATTTCTGAGAATCACAACTCAGCCTGAGGAGAAGCAGCAGGGCCCTGGACCCAAGGCGAAGCGAGCAGGTTAATTGCTCTGCCACCTTTTGGAGACTGTTTCATACACCGGGCTTTAGGCTATGATGAGGGCTGTTGTTATGGAATAGCTCACCGCTGCATTAACCTATGCTCTGTGTCAATAAGCAGCCTCTTCTGTGCCCGTGTCCTTCCCCTTTTCACACAAGCCAACGCATTCATAAAGCTGAAATACTCCCTTTTCATTTATGCCCAGTGGTGCAAAGACAAGGCTCTCAGCACCCATGGGCTAACCCCCACATGAAGGTGAGGGATTTTAGCCTGGTATGGACTGGCTGCACCTGCCAAGCATGAAAGCTGGGGGACAGAGGACAGGAAGGGAAACCAAAGCAACCTGGAGTTTTCTTATGGTGGGAGCCAAACTCAGGACTTCTTGCTGACACAGCTCTGCTGATGTCAGGCTATCCCTTGTTAATCCCTCTGCCAGGCAGAGTTGTCTGTCTCAGACTGTACATCAGCTTCCTTTGGAGGCTAAGAAGTACTTGTGCTGCTGGCAGCACGATGACCTGATACATCGCCATCACCAGCACATTCCTGCCAATGTGTCCTTCTGAGACGGGGAAGTGCAATTCATTTGCAGATGAGGAACTTGTACCAGGAGGCCATCTGGCTTTTCAGAGGTGACAGGAAACCAAACCAAGTCTCCCAAGGCTCAAGTTTGCTCCGTAACCCCTGGAACATCCTTCCTCTCATCAGATGCTGGCCTGTGGGTCAGAGTGATTTGGACACCACCAAGCTCTTATCTGGAGAGAGAAAGTGCCAACTTCCTCTGAAGTGCTTAAATGAGATAAAACCCAGCCTGGTCATTCCTCTAATGGTCTCACTATTGATAAAGCTGCTCATTAAATCCCACCACCATGTGCAAGTAAGTGCTTCAAAGAGCTACAGGTATCCTGTGTAAGTTTAATTTGTCACTTCAAAAGTGTGAAAAGCACCCACATTTGCACCAGTTCCTAAAAAAACAGGCAGCTTTCCCATTTGATCAGTATTACCTCAAAACAAGTATATCCGACGGGGGAAGAATCCAGGGGAAAAAAGACAAACCTCCTCCAGGCTTGGTGGATCCAGTTTGGTGAAGCACATCAACACCTGCTTACCTTTAAGCACATGAGTACCACAACAGACTTATTTGTAAAACCTTGCTTACATCAGGGTTTGCAGAAAGATTGTGTTTTGGTGTCAAGCTGCAGGCAGCCTTTTCAGCTTCAGGTTTGGATATTTTTCTTGCTTATTTGTTGCAAAGGACACTAAGCAAGAGTGTGCTTGTGCGTTTAGGGTTGGAGAACATCGATGACAGCACTACAAAGCAGCTCTGTGTTACTCACACCTTAAAAACCCCCACACACAGGTGCTTCTGAAGGGGAGAACCAGCGGCATTCAGACTCCTGTCCTCGGGCTTAAGGAAATATTTATTCTTTGTGCTGTTGAGCAACCGGAGGGCAGCAGAAGCTGTGTGTCATGGATGCTAAAATTAATCTTCTTGCTCTTCACATTTCAGAAAAGATAGAGTTGCACGGGCCTCTTTCCTTTAAAAGAAAAAATCTGGAAGAACAAGGTAGGGGGTTTCCACAATCTTTTTCCCATGACACTTTTGAGCAAGAACCTGAAGCCTCAATGAGGATTGCTCATTAGCGATAATCTCAGTTTTGCAAAAATTGAGATGTAAAGAGACACGTCAAGGGGTAACTATCTTTTAAGATGACACCTTCTTGATCAGTGTAGTTGTTTCTGGAAAGTATTCAAGTCATCTGTCATCATTTCACTGAGAAAAGCACTTTTTTTCCCTCCATTTATTTTTACAGCATCAAAGTACCTATGGGAAAGATAACTACGGTCTGTCCTGCTTTGCACACCTCACTTCTTTATACTTTGGAGCCCAGGTTTATTCAAACCACTTGCCTTTGAGGTCCTTAGACTTGCCTGCTGTAGAACTGAAAAAACCCGTGGATTTGGGGCGATATTTGCCTTTGCCACCAGGAGTGAGCTTTGAGCTGAAGTAGCCCCTGCAAGCACAGCTAAGACAACCTCTGCAGTCGTCTGCTGATGCTTCTTCAAATACGAGCCACTGCCTCTCCTCTCACAGGTAGCGACTGTGCCTGTAGCCTTCCAGCTTCCTACCTGTTTTGGGTCAGCAGTGCGGCTAAACAGACCCCAGGTTTCTTCAGCCCACTGCCAGTTTCAGAGGGTTGCCTAAAATATTATTTAAGAGTAAAGATAGAATCTGGTTCTCGGTGGGCGCTGCTCTGTGGCTCGTGCTCCCAGGCACTCTGTTGAGGCACATAATAGTAACAACGCTGGAAAATTTTACAGTTGTGGGTGTGCAGGGGGAAAGAGGAGTCCTGTGTTAAAGACTTAATCATAATCACGTTGCACGCAACAGTTCCTTCACGGACAGTCTTCGTTGTTGATAAAAATTAAATCAAAGCAGCATCCAAGTCACAGCTTTGCAATTCCAGTTATTTGCTTGCAGGCCTGTAATTCATCGCAAAAATCTTAGATTGTGAATGAAATGCTTTTGGTGATGTCAACTTTCCAGTGACCAGTAAACCACATCACAGAACTACCACCACGTGGTAAAATAGAGCCGGGAAATGGCAACAGCTTAAACTAAATATTATTTCACTTTTAAAAATAGGTCCTTAAAACCCTGCTAGAGCCTGAATGCCTGAAGAGGCCAGAAAGAGTGTGAGGGATAAAACCGATAATGAAGAGGTGAAGAGAAAACTGTAACGTGTGGCCAGGATGTGGGCAAATGGTGGCAAAAGCCCGGTCCTCGCTATTCCCCTTGTCCCTCTGTTCCAGCATGCAGCCAAAAGCAAACACCTGAGCAACTGGTGCTGCTCCACTGGTGGGAAGGAGCATTCCTCAGCCTCAAACCCACCAGAGCTATTTCTGGCCGGCAGCTACGCAAAGGAGAAGTGCTGCACTGACGGCTCTCACGGCGGGGTGGGGGCAGGCAGACAGGAACCTCAGGTATATCAGATCCATCAGCTGGGGGACGATGGAGGTGAGGGACAGCAGGGCTCAAACAACAACTGACTGAAGCTGTGAATCAGTCAGCCCGCTTCTGTGGGCTGAAGATTTGCCATCATGTGCACAACATTTGTCATTCAGAGACAAAGTCATCTCCACACCGCAGCCAGAGGGGCACACTTAACATTTTCACTGCCTGGGCAGTCAGTGGTGCCTGCCCGTTGCCTGCACTTTGGTGCAAAACCTCATGCTTCAACCTATGAGCCCCCGCAGCCACAGCAATTCAAAGACTAACAGCTACTAGGTAGAATACTCTGAAGATGAATCAGAGAATAAGAACCCAAAAGCTAACCAAACCAAAATATTTAGCAAAAAGGCTTAACAGCAAGACCAACAGTTCACATCAAGCAGAAATAAAGACAGAATAATGACATTATTAAAGCTAATATCTAGGTGTGCTTGTGGTAAGGCCTGCAGGGGCAAATCTCTTCTAGATTAAACAGGTGCAAGAGCAGTGCTCCAAAGGAAGGTTTAGCAGCCTTACCACTCCAGGTAGTCTCAGTGACTCATCATGAGTAACTCTACACCCATTCATACTTAATTAAAAAAATAAAAAAAGACACTAAAGCCACAATGATTTAGGGGGAGCATGCTCCTCTTGCATTTTAGTTCAGCAGATCATTTTTCTATGCTTCGTCAGCTGAAGTTGAGTCTTAATGAAGAAATGACCATGACAGACTTCTTGGGCTGGATGCCAGATTAGGAGTCCAGTGGGGACTTCCTATGCTTAAAATCTGTGTATTTATGTACCCTTCCCTTCCAGCACACCCTCAGAGTGGAACGTAACATACTAATTTCTTACGCTGCGAGGTGAGATCCCACAATCCCAGCTGAGCTGCTGGGCAGAATGAGAAAGCTTGTAGATGACGGGAAGCTTGCTTTCACCACCTGATGCTCTGCTTTGGCTTCCTTCTCCTGGATTTTAGCATTGCCCGTGGAACAAACGCTGAATACTCTGCAGGCAGAAATGAGAAGGGCAGTGGTGGGGCTGCAGCCCTCGCCTGGGATGCTGGCTGTCTGGAGGGGTGTGTGTAACACCCACAGACCATTCTGCTTCGGTGTGAGTTAGAGGGAGTTGTGTGACTGCACTGCACCTTCTCCATTGGGAAGGAATTGCTGCCTTTATTAAAGGGCTCAGGACTGGACTGAGAATTTATTAATTCACTCTTTAGGTGTCATCACGAGGAACCAGCTCTGCCAGTGACTGTGGGCCTGTAACGTCTATGGAAATATTCTTCCCTGATTTGAAGAGGCTCTGGCTCCTTTCCATCAGCAGCCTGTTTTACAACATGTGGTATTGCAGGGGAGAGCTTTTCTTCCTGTGAGATCAGATTCAAGGAACCATCTCATCCTTGCTACCAAACAATGCAAAGTTACTGAAGAATATGTTGCTCATAGGGCGAAACTCTTCGCTGTGGCAAAATAATACACTCAAAATAGATTCCCTTGTGTGCTACCTAAGCAATTTTAGGACTTCATATGAACCTAGTTGCACATTTTTCCCTATCTGTATTTCTGCATTCCAGATTAATGGGTTGCCTAACAAAACTTCACAGTATTTTTATTTCCATACAAGATTTTTTTTCTTTTCCCTCCACTTTGACCACTGACTAAATATATTCTGCACCCATCTGCAGTCACAAATGTTGTTCTTTGTCATTCTTGAACAGACCCTATATACTTTTTTTTCTTTTGGAGTAGCCACAAAGTGGCGAGGGTGAATGACCTCATTTTTTTTTTTTCCCCTTCCTTGGCTATTTGGCTCTTGCAGGGTGGATTAAACCGGCTAGCTTGGCTCTTTTACCAAAACACAGCCTTTCCTGGTCTCTTTTATCTAGATTTTAAGAGGGAAGGCAGCCAGAGGGTTCTGCAGAGGCCGAGAGGCGACCCTGGGTCTCAGCCCTCTGCCTGCCCACTGTGCTGCCATCCTCTGCCACGGGCCCTGCTCCAGCCACTCCTTCAGGAATGTTGCGCGGAGGCACCACAAACACATCTGGCCGAGCAGTGTGGGGAATGTGCCTCTGCCGTGGGGATGCTGCTGGGGTCCTGGGCAGCAGAGGATCCAGAGAACAAGGGTAAGGGTTGGATGCTGCAGCCTACACCGTGGCATCTGGCCAGGGCAACGTATCCACTCCCTTCCCGGGCCTGCACGGGCAGACCTCCCTGCGACTTCGGTGGGAAACGGATGGGGCACTATCCCAAGGTGATTAATGACTCTTCGGCTTCATTTGCAGCCATGACATCCTGGGCACTGCACAAACACCAAAGAAAGCCATGCCCAGAGAACTCACACCCTGAAAAGGCAAACAAAAGGGAAGCCCTGCACAAAGCACCTTAGGTGGCTACACAGGTATGGGACACGAACCAGGATGTCCTGGAGTGCCAGGGTGATGTCAGCACTGCTCCTCCTGTGCAGTGCTGAGCCCTCCAGAAGGCACCCCATCACAAATGCGATAGCCCACTGCGGTGACACAGACAAGGAAAAATCAGGAAACCTGCATTTCCCCAGTGCCGAAGCACCGCACCAAGTCCTGCTCCCACAGGGCAGACACAACAGCGGGCTGCCCTGAGTGCCAGTGCAGCCGGCAGAGCCGGATTCCCACCTGCAGCCCACCTTGCGACCTCCAGCCATTGCTGCTTGTGGAGCTTTCCTTCTACTACATGAACTTTGGACCATTTTCAAAGAAGAGTAAGTCATAAAAAGGGGCAAGTTCTTGCAGGCAGGCTATTGTGTCGCATAGACCAAGGCCTACTCAAGTCCAGAGTGCAACCTGGTTAAACATCACTTAATTTTTATCTTGCATTTATAACACACAAATATTTGCCTTTGCGTTTTCCATCAGCAATGAGCCACTCTCAGAGCAGCTGCTTCTCTGTGCAAGCAACACCAACCAAGGCATCCTTAAAAACAGGGGTGCGTGGCTGCAGCAGAAGCCAGTGCTGCCCTGCAAGTTGAGTTTCCATGGAAAGGAAGGGGACAGTCTATGCAAGGAGCAGAGCTGCAGCTGAGGACACGACAAACCAGCTCTCTCTGTTTCCCTTTTCCCTCCTGCGTAAGCTCAGCCAGCTCCCGAAGCAACCATCTCCTCCAAGGGTCCAGCAGTCTCTGCTTCAGAGTGGCCCTTTGCATCACGGGGCACAGGATGGAGGGAGATCTGGATTCTGTGGTCACAGAAAGTGGTGGCAGGAACCCTCCTGGCTCTGGTCACCACAAAGACTTCCCGGAGACCTGGTCATACAGAGAGGAAGTGGCCTGGGAGAAGCCGGAGGACAGCCTTGCAGCAAGCATTACCTTTTCCTTGCATCTGCACATGTACCTAACACAGGAGAGTCTTTCACCACTTAACTCCTGGGGACAGATGGATAAACATAGCAAAGTGACTCAAATATGATTCCTCTAAACAGTGTTAAGGTATAAATGCCAGAGGGCACCACTTTGAGGTTTCCATGACTTTCTACATTGTAGTTACGCACGCATCCCTTTTACCATTTGTACTAGTTCTTGCTCAGCTGTCAAATTACATCCCACTTTCCTTAGCTTGAGTGTAATAGACAATAATGGGCAATAGAAACAAAAAAAGATCCTTAGGGATGCAGTTAATCTCTCTGCTTGACCTGTTTCTTTGGGCTTTTTTTCTTCTGGCATAGTATGAAGAAGGCCGTGTGCCCTAAATGACATCAGTCAGTACCCTCGAGATGTCTGATAAGCTTTGAATTCTACCAGCTTGTGAAATGTGGCAAAGGTTTGTTATGGTCCTGTTGGTGGGAAAGAAGAAATTACATGAGGCAGATGAGGCTTAACATGAAAAGAGAAGTGGGACAGATTTTTTAAATTGTGGGTTGATGTAGTTTTACATACATTATACTCTGTTGATATGAGGTGCTGTAAGATTTTCCACGTGTTCTGAGGAAAACTGCAAAACAATTAAAGACTTGCCAGTGTCCCTCATGGGAACCACTGCTGCAAGGGAATTTTCACAAATGAACTAACTGAATTACAGTAGCTTTGAAGCCCATGTTGCTAACAACAGAATAAATCCAGGAGTTTAGATTACATGTTGTAGCAGTTTTGCTCTACTGAGTGATTCCTTTGGCCCTGATGGGAGCAGGAATAATGGACCAGGAGAGCCCATGATGTAACTCAGTATTGTCACTGTTACACTCTTTTTTCCCCTCTCTCACCATACAGATTATGCATTTTAAGAAGTTAAACAAAAAATCTATATTTTGGCCAAAACTTTTCTGTATTGCAAAGAATTCCAGATGCTCACAATGAGCAAGCTTTCCCTATGAAGTAGATGTTACAGAGTAGCGGAAGGACCCACCCCATGCCACAAAAGGGGAGATGAATCTGTGGTGCAACTGGTTTACTGCAGACTTGCAAACGCACATTCTCCGAGACTTTGACTCCCATCTGATAGTAATGCTGATGCTCTTTACTGGTGTTAAGCAAGGAAAGGGATGTGACTATTCTGTGCAAAGAAGTGGAGCAGATCATGCCTCAGAAAGCAAAGTACCTCTGACAGGTGTCCAAAATGAATCACTTGGAAAGATCATCTTGTGGCTGAAGCACAAGATAAGCAGGGCTGAGCTCTGCTCCCAGAAGTTCTGCTCCACGCTCGGTGTGTGACCTAGAGCAAGTCACGAATTCTCTGTTCCCATTTCCTCTTTGGTGAAAATGATGACAATGATCATGTCTATTCTCAGCAGAATCATGACTAAGTACGCAATAACTTACATTTCCAAACGCTTCTTATTCTTTGCAGGAAATAAATTGCAAATATCACCATTCAAGCATTATTCCACTCTATTATCGAGTCTAAACTAACACAAATGCATCAGAAAAACCTCAGCCCTCCCACAGGTATTCTCACATTTGTTCCATCAGAAAGCATTACTCTTGTAAGAAACCACTGCTCAAATCAGTCAGACAAAGGAGAAACTGAAAGGCTGTCCCAGAGCAGCACCTCTCTAAGCCTGCCTTGCTTTCACATTCTTGACTTGTAGGTTCTGCTCACTGTTGAAGGCAGAATATTTAATTAACGGGCTCTTTGACAAATTATATCTTATCCTTATCCTTATACTACAGCTTTCCTGGAGCGTCCAACAGTTTTGTGCTGCTACTTGTCCAAAGCAATGGCTATGGAAAGTTGCATCCTGTACAACACAAACTCAGGATTAAGCACATGTTGGATGCAGCGGAAAGACTTTACACATCAGCCCAAAATAAATACAAGTTCCTTGTTTTGTGTCCTGTGCAAGGCTATGAATCAAGAGGTGAGAAATGATGAGGAGATCTGGCTCCTACATGAGGGTACCTGAAACATGCTGGGAAGCTATACCATGGAAATCTGAAAGTCAAAAGCTGAACCAGTTCCAGGCAATGAGGATAATCCAAAGGGAAAAACTGCACTAAATCCAAGTGACTCCAGAAGGAAGCAGGCATCCACCGGTTAGTGACCTGAAGTAAAGGTACGAAGAGCATTGAGATCTGCTCTTCCTGCTGCATTGATCAGTCCTGAGCACCAGGGCAGGAAAAAAGAAACACAGAGGATACAGAGGAACAGGACAAACCACCTGAAGGCTGTGATGTAAAAGTCACTTTCGAAATTCGCAGGCTTATTCATATACATATGGAGGACACCTGGAAAGCAGCAATTTGAGAGAAGCCTGAGAGTGAGGGTGGACAAAATGAAATGTATGTTTTAGAGGGGAAAAAAAGGACTGTGTGGTTTTAGGCAACATATTTAGGACCAGGGATCCAAAGGAAAGGCTCTCAGGGCTGTGCGGTCAGACATTAAATTGTAAGCTGTAACGGCAGAGGGTATTTTGGTTTGGTTTGGGTTTTTTATCTTTTTTTCTTGAAGCTGCACCTTGCTCTCAGGGAACCCAGCCATGGCCTGGTTACAGCACCATGTTGGGGGAAGCACTTCAAGTTACATAACTGATCAAGAATAATGAGACACAGAAAAATACCACAAGTTCGGATGAAAGAAATAAAAATGGTAGCAAGGCTGCCAAACATTGATTAATGGAGGAAATAAAATGTAAACAAAGGGTAGCATGGGATTTGTAAATCCCGCCAGTCTAGAAGGGTCTAAATAAACAGAAGAGAGAGGGGTAATTTTAAAGCTGTATATTTTGAAAGAGCAAAGCAAGATTCTGAAGATGCAAACCGCTGGAGG
Organism: Platysteira castanea; assembly: GCA_013397175.1. Lineage (NCBI taxonomy): Eukaryota > Metazoa > Chordata > Aves > Passeriformes > Platysteira > Platysteira castanea. Next base: position 644,465 of record VYXC01006602.1, read on the forward strand.
AAACGCGATGAACGCCATTCACAAGGCTGAGCAAGAGCTGGCTGTAGAAAATGGTCTTTCCGACAGCAGGGGAAGACCAGCCACGATCCCAAGTGCAACGCGCTGACCAGCAGCCACCTGGCATCGCACCGAGCTGCAGCCAGAGCACGCTGTGTTTGCAAACAACCGCAGAGCCAAACCTCGCTCAGATCTTCGCCCGCCAGAGGAAAGGGCTGCCCTTTGGGGCAGCTGACCTGGCACCGGGCTTGGGCTCCTGGCTCTGCCGTGAGCAGCACCTCAACCTCCAAGCGAGTTATGCGGCCGCTCTGAGCCTCAGCCTCCCACTCGTGGACCCGGGGTCACAAGCCCGTCCCACGTCCCGGGGCCGCTCGGGAGCTGCCAGCGTTTGGGATGGCGGGATGGGCAGAGCGTGAGGGGACTCATCCCGGTGGGAAAGCTGGAAAGCTGAACCCGGGCTGCCAAAAGCCCGCGTCCCACGCTCTCTCGAATAAATCTGTTCGGTAGGGTGGAGTCTGCCTTATTTTTACTCTCCATGCAAATTATATCCCTCAACAACCTCACTGCAAATATCTTCTGGTTTCTCACANTGTCCCTCCCTTTCCTTTCTCCACCCCCTTTTACAAGAAGTTTAGTCACCATGCCCACGTCCCTCCTCCGGCCGGTGGGGATTGCATTCCCGGTCAGTCCTTCTCGGCAGGGCCATGCATCCACCTGCCNTTGGGCTCCTGGCTCTGCCGTGAGCAGCACCTCAACCTCCAAGCGAGTTATGCGGCCGCTCTGAGCCTCAGCCTCCCACTCGTGGACCCGGGGTCACAAGCCCGTCCCACGTCCCGGGGCCGCTCGGGAGCTGCCAGCGTTTGGGATGGCGGGATGGGCAGAGCGTGAGGGGACTCATCCCGGTGGGAAAGCTGGAAAGCTGAACCCGGGCTGCCAAAAGACCGCGTCCCACGCTCTCTCGAATAAATCTGTTCGGTAGGGTGGAGTCTGCCTTATTTTTACTCTCCATGCAAATTATATCCCTCAACAACCTCACTGCAAATATCTTCTGGTTTCTCACACCCTGCCCCGGGCAGAAGCAGGCTGTTTTCCCCGCAGATCCCCTGGCTTCCTTTGCAACTTTGGGTTTGGACTACTTTGATTTTACAGAAGCGAGAGAAGCTTGTGAGTTGCTGGGATAAAAACAAAACCAAAACCCAAACAACCAGAGCGGGGGGGAAGGCAGGCGAAGCTGTTCTGCCCAGCCCCGCAGGATGCCGCGGGCTCCCACCTCGCAGCCTGCCCCGAGAAGCGGGACGAGCAAAGAACCCTGCGGGAGGGATGCGACACCCTCCTCCCCCTCCGCCGGCTCCCAGCCTTACCTGCTTGCCAGCGGCAGCGAGGCACAGGAGAAGGAGCCAGCAGCCTGACGGGACGGGCATGTCTGGGTGTCCGTCTCTGCCTCCTCCCGTGGCTCCTTTTCCTGCCACCGAAGGGAAACTAGATCCTTCCAGCCAAGCCCCCGCGCCCCGGCAGCGCAGCGAGGCGCATTTGAGCTGACTACTTCTCTTTCTTCCTTTCCTTCCTCTCAGCTACACGAGGGGAGAAGAGAGAAGAAGAAGAAGAGAAAG
>VYXC01006602.1:646268-666915 GCA_013397175.1 Platysteira castanea
TCCTTCTCGGCAGGGCCATACATCCACCTGCCCCCGCCTCTGTGCCCTCCCGTTCCAGCCCCCAGCACCCTCCCTCGCTGTGCATCTGCCCTGGAGCTGCTGCCTTCTCCTCTCCACCCTGGGTATCGCCCGTCACTGTCAGAGGACATCTTGGGCCTCAGGCAGCCTCCCACCTCGCCCCGCGACCCGCCCTGGCTGTGCCCCCAGCACTGAGGAACGCTCCTGTCACATCTCTTCCCGTGCCCTGTCCCATCTCCGTGCCCGTGCCACATGTGGGTGCCAGCCTCGGCGTTCTGGCACGGCTCGAGGTCCCCTCCCTTCCCCCTCCACGTACTTTAGCTGATGTCGGGAGCTGGCGGACGGGATTGCTGCCAAGAGGGGAAGAAAAGCGGAAGATGTGCCTTGGGAGCTCTCCCAAACCACTCCACGCCGTGCATGGGCCAGGCCCTGCGACCTGACTCGGAACGGTGCAGGCTGGCCTCTTGACCCCCAAAACAGCTTCCACCGCCAGCCCTGCGGCAGCCGCCCTGCCTGGAAAAGAGTGGCTGCAGCTGGTGGCACGCCCGGCATGGCCCGCGATGTCCCTCGTCTCACAGAGGGACAGGAATCCTCTGCGGTGCGGCGGGACCGCGCTATTCCCACAGCCTGAGGATCCAGCAGAGCTGACCCTGGGGATACAAAACCTGCCCTGTGCTCACGTGCTGAGAAATAAGCTTGGGAGCGTGTTTCTGACTTGGGCAGAGAAGGAAGTTGTTCTTTCACTTATGTATTTAGATTTAACCCTTGACCAGGAAAAAAACTAGAGTTTCTCTATGTTTTTAAATAAATAGATACATTCAAGCACAACAGATGAAGGGAATATTAAAAAGTCATCCTTCCTCGGTGGTGCTGTTGTCCGATTTCTGCTCAGAGGAATGATACACTCAGGACAGAAAGGGCTGCTGAGCTTTTTTCCTGTAGCTAGTAGAGGGCCAGCCTGCACAGCAAAATGAAGCTATGACCTTCACTTCACCCCTACATCATTTCAGGGGCCATAAAGACTTTTTAATCTCCCTAAAGTTCCTTTCAATGTTTGACACTCCCACCGTCCTCAGCAAGCACTGGGCCCTGCCTGATCCGTGCTCAAGCAGCTCTTGGTGTCCTCATTCCCCTGCCTGGCCTCTGACACCACGTGGCTGTTTGGGCACTGGTGGCCCCTCGGTGGGTTTGATGCTCCACAGCGGGCTGTGGCTCACAGCAACACTGCATGATGTGCCTGGCTTAGGGCCAGCGGCTGCTCCTGATGCCCTCACTCTTCTGGAGGTGACTGGGCAAGGATCATGCTGATGGGTTTCAGCAAGGCATCGAGCTTGCAATTGCAGAGTCAGAGCCCTGTCACCCTGCCCGAGGAGTCAGGGTCTCACCACACACGGGCTGGCCAGGCCACAGCTCTGGTACCACACAGAACTGAGTTCGGAGTGAGGAGTAGAGGGGATGGCCACAGCACCCAGCTTGCCTGGTAGGCAACAAATGTAAGGCTGACTTTCACCAGGGCTTTGCAAGGTAAGTGTGTGCCCACCTGCTGGCAGCGGTGTTAGTCGTGGCTGGTCCCAGAGGGAGCCCACTGAGAGGGAGGGACAGCACCGGGGGGAGGTTCTTCTGCCAGAGCCTCGTCCACCCATTGCTGAAAATACGCAGCTCTGTGCCAGCCAGGATGTTTTAAAATGTTTGTGTTTATGGTACAAGGAAATGTTTCATTTTAAACAGAACAGTCTGTTAAGTCTCTTCCCCTTTTCACATTTAGCACAACACTGAGGCTATAGGCTGTGTTTATTTACCAGCTGCTCGTTCTAACCACGGATTTACAAGAGCAAACTCACACTCTCACGAGCAGTTAATGTGTTATCAGCTTGCTCTGAAGGTGTCAAGTGAAGGGTTTGAAGGCATCGAGTAAAGCCAAGCCCTATGCATCTCAGAGGAGCTCCAGAGCATTCAGTATTGCACATCAGCTCAATTACTTTTGTGTTATCACCCCTGATCCTGCCTGAAATATTTCTTGTTTGGGCTGAAATTTCTCTCATTTTCTACCACTATGTGAAAACAGCCTCTTTTTGAAAGCTCAGACATTTTCCTCTGAGTTAAATTTTATGTTTCTGAGCCAAAACCCGCAGAAGCCACTACTGGGTGCTTTACAGTCTTAATTATGGATTGCAGTAGGTTGTTAGAAACTAAAATGTGAATGCTATAAAATATGAACCAGGGAATGTGTAGCACTGTCAATTCTCTCACACTCATCACATATACCATTCTATGTAGCACAAGTAAAACCTAAAAATATATACCAAAACTGCTTTGTCAGCCTCTTCTAGAAAATTATTTTTTTCTCTTTTACAGGACATTATTTTTTAAGCTACCTTTGCAAAGCACCTGTTTTGAAAAAAATCAAAATGCTTGAAATATTAAGGTTTCAAACTTAACAGTGACATTCGGGTGCCTCCTGTTTCTGTTCACCACTGTGGCACACAAGCCTGGCCTTTGGGAGGCTCTTATGAAAGAGGAGATGGAAAACCCTGTGCAGCCTTAGAGGTGTGACAGAATGAAAATAATGCCTTGGATAATTCCAGGATCCCTTCTTTGGTGAAGCCTGCCATGGAAAACAAACCGTGAGCCTGGCTGACCGCTTAGCAGGGCTGCGGTCAGTATGGATCTCTTCTTACTTCCTTCCTAGAGAGAGAAAAGTGGGTATCACCTGCTAAATGCTGTTCTGAAAGAAGCACATCAATGTAACACCGCAGGTTTTGTAGCTGTGTGAAAATTAAATCTCTTCAGCATGAGTGTAAAAACTCCTTTCTTACAGGAGCTTGGATAAATGGCAAGTCACTGCCAGCCAATGCCTGAATTTGTCTCCCACCTTTCCAAAACTTTCAACCCAAAAAGCAAAGGTCAGGAATGGTTTGGTGGATACACCTGGGCATCTGAGCAGCACCTGTACACTCATGTTCACGTCCCCAGCTGTTCCTTCACTTTATCACTGTCACTGAACTCCCCTTACCTGCACGTGGACATCAACCCCTGTGATGCCCCATTTCCCCAGGAGGGAGAACCAGGAGGCTCTGTGTTAAATCCAGGTCTTCAAAGTGATGTGATGGAAACTTGGGCAGACAAGCAACACTGAAAAGCAGATGGGAAACTTTCCACATGTGCAGGAAGGCTGTGAAGGCATTCCCTTGCCTCTCATATGCTGTCAAGGGATAGAGGATGAGATGAAGGGTTTTGATCGATCAAGATCAATGTTTTTCTTTCAATATGTGTCACAAAGGTTATTTGGGGTTTCAGACTGTGGACTAAATAAAGGCTTTGTAAATATGAGCACCTGCTTCTCCGCAGGTGAGCAAGAAAGGCAGTGCAGTGCAAAGTTAGAGCTCTAGGAAAGATCTAGATCTCTAAACCAGGTGGATGCCTGCAGCTTTCTGGAGTGCCAGCAATCCATGCAGAGTCTGCCATGGACCAGGGAGAAAGGCTGCCTTCAGCTGCGTCATCACCCACCAGAGGGAGTGAGCCCTACTGTATGACCCAGCATGTGGAGCTTTCTACACTCAGCTGGAGAAAAAAAGTAGAAAAATATCTGCCCATTTTAGCACAGGAGGCTCCAGTTTTATTTGAGAACTCTAGCTATTGAAGTAAATCAATTTTTAAAAGTATAAATCTATTCTTTACAAACAAACCCAACCCATACACAAAATCATGCCTTCAACTCGAAACTGTTTTCTTCCTGTGAAAGGCAAGTTTCCATAGTGTTCTTTTGACCAGTCTCCTTGAAATTTTCAAACACACAAATATTTCCCATGACAGAGCGACTATAATAAAGCTCCTTAGTCACACTGGTGTGGTTTACATAACACACCTTTTACAATCCCACAAAAATGTACCAACGCTAAATGCCTGTCCAAAAACCTCAAGTCTGCAGCATTCAAAAGAAAAACGCTCTCAACCACCCACCGCTAGTACGTCAGATATTTGAGGCACGGGCAAGCAGATGCTGAGCTGATGGCTTGTCACCAGCCACTGTGGCAGTAGCTATGCCTGCATACTTCTGGGAGGAAATACAAAGTCATGGTGAGGTTTTACCTTTAATGTTTATAAGATACCTGTTGACCTCCAAGAGTCATATATTCATCCTTGGCACAAGAGCAATACTGGCATGAACTGGGGAGCTTGCTCTGCCCAGGATACTCCTCAAGCCCTGGAGATGAGTCTTTAAGGCTGGCAAACACCCGCCAACCCCTCAGCAGGGGAACTGAGACACCCCATTACCAGCTCCCCAGAGCCACCCGTGCCATCTTACATAACAGCACACTTAATGATCCCAAACTGCTTTGAAAACTCACCTGATTGAGATGACTCATACTTAGATCAATGGAGTGCATTCATCTGTCAGCAAGGGATCAAACCTAAATGAGCCCTTATTGCCTATTAAACATTGCAGCTGCTTCTTCCCCACCACCACTTCCCCTCCCCTTACAGCGTATTTAAAGGGAAGGTGCAAATGCCTGACAGAACAACCCACATCATCCTACGAGGCACATGCTCTGCTACAGCTGCTGTCACTTCAGCAGGACTCCACTGTGCTGCCTCCATCTCCTGAAAAGGCCTCTCAGGTGTTGTGGAATGGGAAAAATCCCTGTGAAAGTGCAGGGCAAGGAGCAGCAGCACAAGACCACAGTCACAATAGTTTTGGGAATGGCAATATTCAAATACACAGCAAACCGTCCTCTTTGCAAACACACAGTAAGTGGTAGAAGAAACATTCTACCCTCTGCCTCTGTGGGATGGTGAGGTCAGAGGGTAGGGTGCAGACCAGCCTGACATGGGGTGACGGAGGGATGCAGTGGTGAGCATGTGCAATCCCAGTGCTGGGAAGGGAACCAGACTGACCACTGCCATGGTGTTGGCCCTTGACACCAAGTGGTGACTCACTGTTTCAAGCCACTGACTTCTGCAGTAGAACTGCTCATGCTCAGAAGTTTCTAGGAAATGGAAATCTTCAGTCTAAGGAAGTCTTTCACCAAACTGGAAGTGTGATGGACGTTCAAGCTCAGCATGTAGTGCAGATGCCGCCAACGATAGAGGCTGTTTACCACTGACTTCCCTGTCACTAACCCTGTAAGCAGAATCATCTTTTCCTACAGCTTACCTGTATGGATGAAAACTGGCCAGCATTAAACCTACAGGCAGAACACCTTAGGATCAGCTTCTCTGGAAAAATGATTACTCATTTATGGTTACTCATCTGGATTAGTTAACACACGATATATCAGTGTATACTGCTGACATCCAGGACCTGAGCAGCTTTATTCAACAACCACGCTCCTCTGGGCCTTTGTTGACCAATTTCATAAGTCTAAACCAAATTAGCTATGGATCTGAATGTATTTGCTAGAAACATTAGCCAAATGCACTCAGAAAACCAGTGAATTGGTTTCCTTGAAATCTTGTTGCCTTCATTCCCATTATTCATCAGCACTTATATTTGATGCAGGAAATTCTGTGATTCCACCTCAGATCCATGCCATGCCAATCAGTTTGCTGTATCAACACATCAGCTATCACAACTTTCTGCTCCATGAACCTGTGCTAGTACTTTGTGGTTTACTTAAATATCAACATCAGAAAGTTCCATATGGGAAATGACTTAAAACATTTTGAATACATACTCATCTTCATAAATGCACTAAAATGTAGAGCCACTGACTCCTGGAACGGAAAAATGCCATTAACAGTGTCACAACAGAGACAGTAGAAATATCCCACAAATGTGCTTTTCTGCACCTTTTTGAATCATCTTATCATCCCTATGTTGCAATGAATTCCCACAATATATTACAAAAACTCTTTGTTCTTCACAACAGATGTTTTTCATGGATAATTTTTAATCTTTCAATCCATCAGCGTCCTCACCTTCTCTAGCTCCAAATCCATTCAAGCACTGCTTTTGTTCTCCTAACCAGAATAGACTTTCCTGTACAGTAATAGCAGGATTGTTTTTCTTCTTGGGGCAGAAAAGGAGTGGGAAGAGACTGACAGAAGAAGACTGAGCAGCTTTTCTTAAGGAGCTCCCTTTATTCACCTTGATTAGAAGATACAAAAAGAGGAATTTGCCTAATTTAGAGTTCTAGAAAGCAATCTCAGAACCAAATATAGGCATAGTATCAGTTAGCCTTATGCTTAATCTACAGAAAACATTCAGGCAACCAGGTACCTTCAGCCCACTGATCACTTTTGCTTAAGAACACAAGAGTCAATATTTTAAATAAAGATACTAGGATTTTGTCTAAATTTTCACTAGGGGCAGCATGAGCCCCTTCAACATTTAAAGCCAACAAGTTGAAGAAGTTCAGGCAATACCAATAAAGTAAACATTTAGGCTTCTTACAGAATCCTTACTCAGGCAGAGCTGTAAGCAATTGAAGAGAACGCTTAAGGGATGAACTCCTTTCTTTTAACAAAACATTTTCTCCCAGAAGGTTCACTTATTTTGAATAGTAACAGGAAAGGGGGGGGGAAAAGTTAATTTAAAATATTCTGGTAATTCTTCTCATTAAATGGGTCTCTCTTTTCTTTTCCAGTCCTGAATGCTACAGTGCCACAGTTAGGAGGAATAATCAGAAAAAACCTCAAGTATTTCCAAACCTCACACGGAACAACTTATTGCAATCTTGAAAATCTGTTTATATTTGAAAACTAATAGACACTTTCAAAAACTCCTGCAACCAAGATATACTAACAGAGACCTGAAATTTGGGAGGCAAAACTCCTGAAGACAACCTGCACTGGAAGTTTGCTGCCTACACAGTAATTTTTTCACCTCAGTAGTTACTGTGCTGGTCTTCCTGGGATCCTCGCTCAAATTCCTACAACTGGTGTGAAGTAGAACCCTGAGTAGCAAAAGCTACACTTTTCAAGAGAGACTGGACCTATTTGGGGTAAAGATGCTACATTTATACTAACAAACTAAAGAGTCTCATCCCACTTTCTTTACAGTTAAATTGCTGTCACAGTGTTTTGGCTTGTGCTGATTTGCAAGTTTTCCAAACACTGGATGAAGTTCAGCATAGGTGAGCAGCCACTCTCACAGGCAGCAGCCCCACTTTGGAAAAGAGAAGCTTAGCCATGGATCTGTTATTTCAGTCTCATGACTACAAAGCTGCCTCTGGCACTGCAATTGCTGGAGAAGTCAGAAAGAGAAGGAGAAAAAAACCCCAAACCAAAACTGTAACACAGGAGACACAGGAGAAGAGGAGACCCTGCATGAAAATGGCAGGGAAGCCACATGTCTAGAAGCCAAGCACACAGATAGGAAATTGAGCAAGTTCAGTCTACCACCTGCTATGTAAAAAGAGTTAAGGCTAAAGAGTTAAAGCTAAAAACTTTCTGTGCATTAGATGTCTCTCCTGTAACAGCTCTGTTGATGCGATAGTCATTTTCAGGGAAGAGCAGAAGTAACAAGACAAGGCAGGTATACAAAACTTTTTATTGAGAACAGAACAATAGAGAGGAATGTCACCACTTCCCATTCCTCAGGAATGTCTCCATTTCACAGTCAGTCTGCTGAAAGTATACTTTCATGGTAACGAGCAACACGAAGGCATGGAGCTGTCTGTAACCTCCAGAAAAATGTTTCATCAGTGCAGTGTAAGGGGACGGATGGTGCACACGTGAGCAGCAGGCCCTGTCACAACACAAACGTGGCAGGCAACAGCACAGGCAGAGCCAACAGGCACAGACATGAAGCACTCAGAAGCCTCAAGTTATGTCCATTATTTCCATCTAATGGTGATACCTGATGTGCTATTCCATCCATATTCTGTTTCAGGAGGGAATGCTTTATTCCCTCACTCTTTTTGCTTTCCCTGTCCTCAAAGATGTCCATACTTCCAGCTGAATGGTACCGTGTCAGAGAATGCCTGAGCTTTTATATTTTGCTACCTCATACCAGTTCATGCATGCACTTGAGTTTACTTTCAGAAGCTTACATTGACATAAAGAGGGGGGAAAAAAGCACTGCATAAGAAGAAAAGGATTTAGTTGTTAATGCTTCCTTGCGAACAAAAATATTTGGTAGTTGTTGAATATCTTCCCTGTAATGTAATTTTCAAAAAGTACGTAGGCAGTCTAACATGTTAACGAAACTCAACATAATTTCAAATACTCCAAAATTAAATTTGAACCAAAATTCAATCTGAACAACAAAATATTTTTAGTTTTCACAGTCCACAGAACTGCACACCGAGTGCAAGATGAAAGCTGTCTCTCTCCTGCATAAGGTTTCCTTCTGCCTGCAGAACTGTACTGGGGACCCTGTGTAGTAGCTTACACATTTATTAACATTTATTAATTTATCATGTTTTTCCTTCACTTAATGGATGTGCCTGTGGATGTGTAGACTTGTAAAGTGCTTTAAAATAAAACAAAAACCCCAACAAAAGAAAAAAATCCCTCAAAAAAACCACATAGATGTGAGAATTTTATCTGAAGGACTTTGTACAGCATTTACAATGTCAGCATTAAGCATCTGAAACATGAGCATTCCCTGCAGACTGATGCAGTGCAAGCAGTCTCATACATTAGATACTGCAATTCCTCTGGATTCAAGATGCACAATACTTACAAAAACAACCCTAGAAGCACAGACAAATGCTGGTGGCTCTTCCTCTTATTAGAAACATAATTAAAAAATCTGCATTACTCTCTCATAATTTAAATACATAAGTAATCTCCACTTTTATTACTTCATGACAATGACTTCAAATTTACATTATTTTAAGTACCGTCAGAATAGCTCCATGTATAATACAGATATTTGCTGATATCCTGTCAGAAAATAAAAAAACCAAAACCTTCCACTATATAAAAAAAATTATGCTGGAAAGACAAGAACACAGAACAGGGACTTGGTACAGACTATGATTTCAGTTTTATATCAACCACAGTTAACCCAAAATTAACAGATACACAGCGATATTCAAAAGCAGTGCAAATATCTTTGGAGGTTAGAATAAAATTATACTACAAGAACAAAAGACAGAAGAAATTAAAAGGCAAGTACTTCAAGTACAGGAACCAGTCTCTGTGAGGTCCACCTTAGTGTTAGCTGGGAGTTCCTTTTCCCATCTTACTTCTTCCTCTGGAACACATTAGCCAACATTGCACCTGATGTAGTCAGCTGACCCATTTTGTTCAAAAACTTGGTCTTTGTATCTTCACTCACCAAGCTCGCTGCAATTGACATTGAGCTAGGAAAGGAAAACATTTAGTGGCATAAGACTACAAATTAAAAAGAACATTATGCTGCTACGTTATTTATTAAGCAACTAAACTATCTTTGTGTTTCAGAGGTTTCAACATAAAAGACCAGTCTGTGAAGAAGAACTGAAAACCCATCACTACCTAGTTATACATATATACTGTTAAATTGATTATAATGTGTTCACAGTGCCTGTGAAAATGGTAAAATATTTTTGTGCACACTAATTTTTAGTACCTTTGGATGTCACCACATTAGCATTCGCTACCTATTTGGGAATTGCTGTAGTGACAAATACCTCTGTGAGAGACTGGCTTTGCCTTCTCACCAGAAATGTCAATCCTTACATTTATTTAGTATAAGTTCCACAGTATTAGTTCAGACACAGACCTTTCTAATCCAAGTACCCTGCCTCCAACAGTGACCATTAGTAGACGTGTAGAGAAGAGCAAAAGCAAGGCAAGTACAAAACAGTGACCTCTCTCCTTAGTTTTCAACACTTTATTTTCCAACTACTTCCACCCAAGCAGAGTTAAAAATTGGTGAGGATTGTCAACCTAGTAACTCTCAATAAATCTTTATTTTATATTACTTGATCAACTTTCCTTTGATCTCCTTATAAATTTCTTGCAAACCCCACTCTGAGTCCTACTGGGTCAGCCCCTCGCTGGGTAAGGAGCTTCTCCTTGTGGTTGTTGTGAATGTGGCTCCTATGACCTGTGCTAGGATGTTCCTACTTGAGACATACTAGATAGGACAATGGAGAGTCCACAGGTTTCCCACAAACTGGACTGGATGGAGCGATCCAATCAATGCTGAAGCTACAAGATGTTAAGCTTTGAACAATATGTTAAATTATTCCAATGCTGTGAAATCAACAGATTTTTTTTTTTAATTACCAACATATCAGTGGGCTCAACTTCAGATATATGTTTAGCACAGTAGGAGTCAGCTGTCTCAAGACAGAGCAAATGTACATAGCAGGAATATTAATAAATATTCCATACTTCCTATATTTGTAGTCAGAATGGCAAGTGTTTTTCCACATTAGACAAGGACAATTTTAGAAAACATTACCAAATAAATTCTCCCTTGTGAACTCAGGGTGGACTCTGCATTTCAAAATTATAGCTAACACCTCAAAATCTGTCTTACAGGGAAAGGCCAGATTCCAGGAACTGACCTTTCAGTCTGAAAAGTTATACAGAGTTCTGTTAGACACCCTTGCACCAAGGAGATAAAATTGAAGTTAACTCTGAATTGTTTCAACAGAACTTGAATGATTTCTTCAAAGGTAGAAGGGATGCACCCAGTACTTTCTCCCATTTCACACCACAAAGAAAGGGTGCTTAGTGATAATGATTTCTGGTTCTTTTTAGCGTACCTTAAAAAGAAAAGGGAAGCTTCTCACTAAAGCTGTAGTGTAGGCTTGCAGATAGTTTAATTATAAACTTTTAAAGTAAAATATTTATTTCAGGCACAGTCACGCAGCCAGACATCTTTGGCTTGATTAAACATCTCCAGTCAACTAATGAATCACATATTTCCAGCTGATAAAACTTAGCAGGGAAATTACTGCTACTGTAAGATGGATGTCTTATGCAATTTCCTTTGATTTCATGATGAAGCAAGGGCATATAAATTATGTAAATAACAGTTTACACTATCAGCTGGTTAAGGACAAGAAGCTATCTCAGACTATGAGGTACCCTAGAGTTGTGCATAGCTATGAAAACTTATTTGGGAAATATTGCACATTCCAAGCATTAGCAGCATTAAGAAAATAAAACTGCTCACTTCAGAAAAGAAAGCCTAGCAACTGGTAACAAACCTGTAGTTTTAAACAAACTCTGCTTTCATTATTCTAATGATCTTAATAAGTTTGAGAAAAACAAGGAAGTACTAGATTGATTTTTGAAACAGTTTGGAGGATATCAGCCATCTGATGTCAAAAATTAAAAATTAACAACGGTAGAGTCAGAGTCTAGAAGTTCATGTTTTCTAATACTATGTTACCGTAAATAGAAACATAATCCACAGCACCCAGCATACTTAGAAGTTTAAATATGCCCCCCAAAGTACTTCCATTACTATGCAAATTGAATATTTAAACTTAGCAAAAATTAATATGAAATCAAATAATTTGAGTGTCACATCTTTAAAAAGTAATCAAAGAACCCAACAAAGCAATAGTATATATTGTTTGAAACAATCAGTCCTACAGAAAAGTCATTGCATCTATTCATTATTTAAAAACTCCAACCAAAACCCAACCCACAAACAAAAATAATGGGCAAACAACAATTTTTTTCCTGGTGTCTAGATGAATTAGATGCTACACAGAGTGCTGCTTGTTTTATGGGGAAGCGCTAGGTCAAAACAAACATTCCTGGTGGGCATTTTATAACCATCAGTTTGAAACAGAAGTTGTTGCCCATGACTGAAATACCTTGTTAATTGCTAAATAAAATGTGTAAGAAAACTGGCTATTCAATATCTTAAAAATGCCAAGTTTAATCTTCTGAAAAAACTAGTTCTTTGATCCCATATTATTTGACCAACTTTTTCTAACAGCAAAGGGAAAAGACAACATCTTATGATTGCTTTTGCATCCATTTTTATTTCTGTACATGCATTCCCATGCTGTTCACAAACCCCAGTAATTTATATCCCAATTGCATTTAAATCCTTTGTCAAATATGTATTTGTCACTGAAATTAGGAACTGAAATTAGCAAGGGATTAGCAAGAAAACAGAGATATTTATGTATATGAAAAGGTCATTTCTTCAGTGGTAAAATATTTCTTGTTAATTTTGTACAGTACAAGACTGCAACCATAGCCTGATTTTGAGTAAGAAAGGGGAAGGCTAATTAAAGAACAAAGGAACACATTGTGAAGACTTATCCTTTGCATATCTTAGTTTTCAGCAGCTGCATTCTAAAAGAAAATACAGTAGATGTTATATCAGGTTTGGATTTATCTGTTTCTGCAATAGCTTAACAGGACTGATTCTGATTTTGAAGTATTTACTACTAGTAAAGCCTGAAGTATTTTACTTTGTGCATTAGAGACTGACCCTTTTTCTACTTCACATTTCTTCTGTTCAATTCTCGAACACCTCTCCTACTTTAGTCATTCTCAAACTACCAGATGCTTCCAGGACTATGGGAGCTCTTTCAAGAAGTAAATTCTATCAGTTTGTTACAGATAAGGAAGCATGACATGAACAAGCTTCAGTAATTGTCTCAATTCTCCTGACAAAGCACTGCGATTGAGAACAGATTCTCTTTTCAGATACCTTCTCACACTCTTCCTGGCAACACTGCTAAGGTTTTATTAAGCTATATAATAACCCACAAGAATTTACCTGCTGGCATGCCATTCCAGGCAAAAGCAGGCAAGAGAGCACATACAACTCATCATAATGACACTGAGCTTTCCAAATTTCCATGTCCCATGTGGGTCTGTTGGCTAGTTTTGTTATCAGGAAGTGCACACACATGATACCACCTCTACCATGTGAGGCAAATGGATGCACATGCACCGTGTGTCTGATGCCTCCCTGGAGAGCTGGGTTTACTCTCTTTGTGGAAAAATTAAGAGCAGAGAATATAATTCCTTTCTTATAATTCCAAATAAAAAATTTGTTGTCCTGTGTTTTACACTGGAGACAGAAACAATCACTGTATTAAAGTTTCTAAAATCTGTTTTCAAATACAGCATATGTCAGCACAGGATTTCATGTCACAAACCTTGGACACCATTATGGAATACACTCTGCAGAACGCTACTCTGGAGGCACACAAAAAAAGGGAAGTGGGAGTCTTACCCTTGCGGTTCTTGGACGGTCTTGTTTTCCACTTTCTGTTCGCATTCTTTTATCATAGAGCTCAAAATAACCTAAGACACATAAGGAAGAGAGAGATACATGACATTTGACATTTTTCCTTTTACATTATTACTTCTTATGAAATCTACTCTGCAAATAATTCTGACATTAGCAGAACAGTTCAAAATGTTTCCCTGTTTTTTTTTTTCAAGTGTCTTTGAGTTCCAGTTATCTGATAATGCCTTGTGGTTAGAAACAACAAAAACGTTCAAAATAACTTAGGGAAGAAAATGTTTTCCAAATAGTTACAGAAGGTCAAGACTCCCTCCTTTTTCCTCAGGCTTTTAAAAACAGAGCTAAAGGAAACTCACTTCTGTGACACACTATATCTTCATGAACATTATGCATGAAAGAAAAAGCAAGGAAAGAAAAAAGTGTGATGGCATCCTAAGCCAACATCTTTATGGAAGGAAGTGCTAAAATCAACTCAGATTAATTCTACTTGTGTCTTCCAGAGTTCCTATGACTCATGGCTTTTTTCCTTTATTTAAGCAATTACAGTGTTAAAGGTATTTAAGTATGCAAAGTATTTAAGACTGAAAACACCTCCACACTGACATTTTTACATTTCTCCAAAAATAAAGGAATGTTTCCCAATAGTAGGCTTTAAAAAAAAAAAAGTAAAAACACTCCTACAATTAATTCATGGGACAGGTAAATGCCTCCCTGCCCTGCTCACAACAGTACTGTTTTAACACTTTGACACAAAAGCATTTGAAACACTTAGGCAAAAGAGTTAGAATGCAAAGTATGAAACTATAAATATATATATATACACACATATATACACACTCTATATTTGGAAAATTCCTCTGCTCACAGTTCAGAAGAAAGCTAATTTTTTTTTTGAGGCACTAAACGTAAAATCTCAAAGCTACAAGGAGTTAAAATTAGTAGTGTCTTACCAAACCTGAATAGATACAACAAAGGAAAAAACCTATTTCCAATCTCTAAAATACAGATCGGTAACTAATGGTTACTACCAAGTGGTAACTATTTTTAAATGTATTTGTATACAATCAAATGCTGGTTTCTGTCAAGTCACTTTGGACATCTGCAGCACAGCCATTAATTACACTGATAAGATGTGGCCTGGTCTGCAGATCTGTGCCACTGCTCACTCTATTTCTCCACAAGTATTACTTCAGCATTTGAAACATTTTAGGTAGCAGGTGTTACATACCCTTGACTGTTTCAGAGAGTGGCATTCAAACAGGACTATAACCCTTCTTACTAAATTTGCTGTCCTCCATTTGCATGAAATGTTATACAAATACTTAATGCTCAAGAGTACAGAGGTACAAGAGAAATACATTCAGAATTCCAGTGAAAAAGAAAGCTTTTTGTTCTGTATCAAAAACCCCTGAAATTTCTAAGCACAGCCACCGTAATTTTTGTTACTTAGTATTTCTACCTGTGCACTGGAGTTCTCCTACATTTTTGTACATCTATCTGAATCCAGATCTTCCAAATATCAACAATAAGAAGTCTTGATCAAAGGGGAGAATAATTTGTCAAGGACCCAGGATCATTTCAATAACACAATGGAGTTCCCATCCATTGCACAGCTCCTTCTGTGAAGGCTGTGTAATTCTTGGATGAAGTGGAGCAGTTTTTCCCTCTTCCTCAAACTAATTTCTGAATTTCTACATTATGGCTCTGCACATACCGCTCAGACCTATTCCCTTGGGTTCTCTTTATTTGGTCATAGGACTGATTATGAAATCACATCTCCTTAAAGAGAGGTATTTTAGAGCACTAACTCTATATTTAGAGACACTTAGAAGACTTAACATGCTTAAGTCTTATAAACAGTACTGCAGTATATGGACTAAATATTTTTATCAAGTACTGACTCACAATCATGCAACTCAAATCCAGTTACTTTGAGAACCCATAGAAGGCAAGTGGAAAATGAGGAAGAAGGGACTTGACATTGAACTAGAGATGCTGGTAAAGTATCTGAATGTCTGCACAAGGTGAAAAATGTTTCTTTTAAAGATAAGAAGGTCTGACCTAAATGCCCAACTTACATTTTCATTTATATGAAAGAAAGGAAAACAAGTACAAGGTATGAGTGGCAAATGCTGCCTGACAGGACCATACAAGCCAATTCCACAATGTTACCTTCCAAGATGAGCATAAACTCAGTACTGACATTAGAGCCATTAGAGGTAAGGCTCTGTGATTTAGAAAATGTGTTTGTCAAGTGATATGCCATTTGAATCATGAATAACATCACGGTGGCCAAAATAACAAAAAAAGGCTTAATTCTGTTTATGCAAATGTCTAATTATTTGAGACACTGAACAGCAATTATTTCAGAAAATATGATTTTAAGAGAGAAGGCTTCCAAGACAGACACTAGACCTCAGTGGGCCTCAGAAATCTCTATCATGATGCCTACAAACATCCTGTTGAAGCATGAAGCTGATCAAGCACCAGATACCCATTTCTACAAAAAAAAGGATAAAAACTGTAAAGCCTGTAGTGAGTTTTCTAACCCACTGGAGCAGGAGTAAATATTTTTAATTTTATATTTCTCTCTGGCTGAAAAAACAAAGCACTTGGCATCATGCCTGAAGTCACCTAATCACAGTAATGCAGAATTTGGTAATGAAGGATTAAGAACTGTCTTTACTTACTGATTTACTTTAAATCCTATTCCAGTCCTCAAACTCTATCAAACCTCTTGTTCTAATTCCGTGCATCTTTTGAACTGCCTTTAAACCTTAGAAGTTACATTAACTACCAAAATGAAGTAGCAGTATTTGGATCAGTTACCGCAATAGGGGAAGAAAATGAAACTTCTGCCTACTGCAGCTGTCAGATATATGCTTAAGACTTCCCAATCCATCTTCCAGCTCTTTCTGAACACAGAATATCTATCAGTGCTACATCTCCAGTACTGCCTGTGGTAAGGAAACACAATTCTGTTGCCTTTGAGTGATGCTCAGGTCACTGCTGTTCCTTCTGACTCAGCCTCCTGGACTCAGATTCTTTCCTTTCAGGTTGAAAAGTTCTTCCAATAATAATATAGAGAAAATAAAAGGTTGATACTATAGGCTTTTAGATGGAAAGTGTAACTGGAAGACTTTTGTTACTGATTATAAGAATTTAGGACTCCTAGAGAATACAGTAATCTCAATTCAGTCACTTTTGCAAACACAAGGAAAATAAATTAATTTTCTCACATACAAAATAATTCATGAAAGTGCAGTATTAACCTTCAAACACTACAACAGTATTCCTCTGTACATTCTGATTAAATTTTTTCCTCCATCCCTTGAAATGGTCATCCTGTTAAGATTTTCCTCAACATGCAACTAAATGACATCTCTTTGCTTCAATCTCTGTTAGTATTCATCCTCTTCAAGTACGTACCAAAAAACTGCATATGGCCAAGATTTTTAAGTTGCCTAAGCTGACTTCTGCCAACTTTTTTGGTTTTTTGCTGCTTTCTGTAAGCTCCTACTACCAGAGGAGATCTTGATCACTCCCATGTTGTCCTGTCTGCTTCTTTTAATCTGCTCTTTACAATTCACAGAATCACAGAGTGGCTGAGGTTGGAAGGGACCTCTGGAGGATTATCTGGTCCAACCCCCTGCTCAAGCAGGGCCATCTGAAGCCAAATGCCCAGGAAGAACATGTCCAGATGGCTTTTGAGTATCCTAGCACGGAGACTCCACAACCTCTTTAGACAATTTGTGCCACTGCTCAGTCATTCTCACAAGAAAAAAACTCCAACTCTGTCCACGGTCTCTGGTCCTGTCACGGCACACCACTGAGAAGAGCCTGGTGCAACTTACATTTATCTCTCCTCAGGTATTTACCTGTACACTGATAAAATTCACCCAAGTCTTCTCTTCTCCAGGCTCAACAGGCCCAGCTCCCTCATTCTCTCCTCCAGCCCTTCACTGGACTCTCTCCACTAAGACTATGCTTCTGTACTGGGGAGCCCAGAACTGGACACAGTACTCCAGATATGAAGTGTATCCCAGGTATTTTAGGACTCCCCTAATCCTTAATAGTTTCTTTCCTGCATGACACCAATTTTCGTCTGCATTTCCTTGGATATACTGTAGCCATCGGTTTTAGTGTATCCTTTGTTTGATTTACTTAAGGTTGGTAAAAATGTTTCCTTTTTCTTCAGTCTAGGAAGATCTGTGTTTCTACATGCATTTCTGACAGCTGAGTATTTGTCTGCAGAGGTCCTCATCTTAGAAATACATTTTACAAGATTTTACTGGTTTTGAAATCAAAAAACTCCTCAATGCCATGTTTTGATACCACTTGTAAGCAGCTCTCCTTAACTTCTGGTTTTAAATGTCATTACATTTCAACTTCTGCCACTTACATCTCATACTCAGTAAACATAGCTGCTCACCTCATGCTCTGGAGAGAGATGTTCCATGTCAGTTCGTAAACATTTCAGTCCTGGTAAAAAGTGATTGACCATTAAATCCTCTGAAATAACTAAAATCCAGGTTGTTAAGGTATTATAAGGATTGCCTTCTGAAATTACACTTTTTTTTTCTGTCTTCTGATAATGTTGTTCTATGGAACACAAGGACAGCAGCAAAACTAAGAAAATGGAACAGCATTTGACACTTCATGACTAATAAAAAGGAAAAAAGATCTTAAATATATTTAACATCATGTATTTCATACATACAATTCTTTTAGTATTTTTTCTTGATTTATTGGTTATGTTTAAGAGTTTCATTTTTGTAGCTTTGTTTTTTAAAGTATCTATCAGTTCCACTGTATGGGGTCTGGCTGAGCTGGAGTTCATTTTCTGCAGAGCAGCCCTCAGTGCTGTGCTTTGCACTGGTACCAGAAAGGCGTTGGTAACACACCAATGCTTTGTCTACTGCTGAGCAGTGCTGGCACAGCATCAGGGCTCTCAACATTCCCCCCATCAGCAGGCTGGGGGTGGGCAAGATCTTGGGAGGGGACACAGCCTGGACAGCTGACCCAAACTGACCAGAGGGATGTTCCATACCGTATGATGCCTGCTCAGATATAAAAACTAAGAGAAAGTAGGAGTGGGGGCAGGTCCATTTGTTATTATGATGTTTGTCTGGAGCAACTGCTACATGTGTTGAAGCCCTGCTTCCCAGGAAATAGCTGGACATTGCTTGCTGATGGAAAGTAGAGAATAAATCTTCTGTTTTGCTTTGCTTCCATGCATGGTTTATGCTTTATTAAACTGCCTTTATTTTGACCCACGAGGTTGTCCTCCATCTGATTTTCTCCCGCACCCTCACCCCATCCTGCTGAGGAGGGGAGTGGGAGTGGCTTGGTGGTCACCTGGTGTCCAGCTAATCCATGATATTCACTATCTCTGAAAACCTCTCCCTTATGCTGAATAGATCATGTTTTACATCACAGATTGAAAGACAAACTTAGTTATTTCTCAAATATTAAACTTCTCTCACCACCAGAGAAATAACAGCTATACCTCCCCTGAAAAAAGGATACAACAACAGGAAAGAGCACTGTAGGATTCAAACAGGTGGGTAGCGATATCCAGTCTCTTCGAATCAACAGACTGCTGGTTGTTGACCAAGGCTAACTTGTGCAAGTGTGGGATAACAACTGGAAAAGTAAATACAGAAGTAAGTATTTGAAGCTGCCTTCCACAGACTTGTTTAACATTAAACAGGTGCTATGTGGCAACTGCAGGCACCTGAAACTTCACACATCAGCATGGAGTAAGAACTGCAAACGATTGCTTTTGATGGGATTGCCCTTGCACATGTAATGGATTGACTCAAACTTGAAATAAAAATTTGTGGTAGCACCACCTAAGATAAAAAGACATCTTTGAGTACCTTTGAAATAGTAACAGTTTACAGGAAAAAAAGCAAAACTTCATCAGTATAACCAGCATACCTATTAGTTTTTGGACAGAGAGAGGAAGACTGCATCTTCCCATGGATGCAACTTACATTCATCTCTAAATCTGGGCTCAGCATTAGGTCCAACTCTTCCAAATGTTTTTATGATTTCTGTATGTAAAGAATGTTGGTCTTGATACTGAGGGTCCTCCAGGAAAGATGCCAGCTGCATTTTTACTCTCTCCAGAAGCTTAAATATGCCCAGAGAAATAGAAAGAACACAAAAGAATGAAGATGCTAGAAATTGCTACGATCAGTTCAGAGTATGTTTATAATCTTCCATATATCACATGACAGATCTTGGACTTTCTTCTAATTTACAGATCTTTTTCTAACAGGATGTTCCAAGCTCTTCAATGCACCTCTGTGTTTTAAAGACTGTTACCAGGGTTTTAATCTGATCTGTCTTTCAGCAACAAACAGGTGCTTCCATATAGCTGATCTTTCCTCCAGAGGCTTCCTTGAGTCTGATACTCCCTTTTTTACCTGTTATTACAGTTTCCCTCTTACTATTAATAACTAGAGTTTTCCTGTTTAATTACAACCTCAGTAATGGTGTTTTTTGTAATGTATCTCAATTAATAGGCTGAAAATGTTTTTGCAGAGGACAGAGATGCAAAAGCAACCATCATAGAATCAATGGAATTGAAAAGATTTCTTCAACTAAAGTCTAGAAAACTGAAAATAAGATGACACGGGTATTTAATTTGCATTCAAAGTTGAAAAAATAACATTTTATGATACATTTTGGAAGGTGCTATCACCTCTGTACTCAAAGGCTTATTATAATTAGTGCAATGGACACAGTAATTTCTGTGTGGTGGCAAAACAATATTCTTCCCAACTGATTACAGGCATGCATTCCAAGCTACAAAATTCTAACTTTTCCATCGTCCAAGTACGTGTGAGTCATCACTGACTTGACTCACATTACTCACATTTCCTCAAACACATTCTTTTAGAATATGTTGAAATTACGGGAAGAATGCAAGCTCTGCAAAAAGCTGCAAGGACTTACAGAAGAAACTCGATTGCACAGTTGTTACATGAAACAAAATCCAGTTTTCTACTGCTTACAGCAGAATCCCGAATGTCTTCAGAATTCTTATCTTTTATCATAGTATCATCATTTAAAAAACGAGAAGGAATTGCATCTCTACATTATCTTCAGGGAATACTTTGGTAATGTCATTATGTCTTTCAGTGGCATCTTGGATACCAGGGGCTAAACCAGCAGATATGACTGGAACAACAAGAGTCTTGTGCTCTTCTCAAGTATTTGGGAGCCAAGCAGGATATCCTAAAGCATCTAAAATAGTACAATATACTTATGTGGACGTTTTTGGTCATCATTTTAAAATAGAACTGCCTCATTTGGAAATAATTGAGTTAGATTTCACAACTGTACTGGAGAAGGTTTTAAAAAACATTTTGAGCATGGGATTTCCCATCTCCTAGCACAGGCCTCCCCTCTACTTATCTGTCTCTGTTTGTTTATGTTTGGTTGAGATTTAGAAGGCAATGCTTTTTTATTAGTTAGGGGGGTTGGTTTGTTAAAAAAAAAAAAAAA